>MJUT01015292.1:333794-346646 GCA_002080005.1 Gigantidas platifrons | reverse complement strand
CGAACACACGTCACTGGCAAACTTTATCACTTAAAGTTGTATCGAGTACACCTCGCCATTAGTGGAATTCGAAAGCGTAACTTTAGTAGTGACATAAACTGATTGTACAAATAGTTATAAATCCAACTACCATCGAATCACGACCAGGTGTTGCAATTCATTCAAAGTAGTTATTGTGTTAATTATAGGTAAGACTGTGGGTGTCTTATAAGAAACAAGAACTACACGCCATTCTGGAACAGCTGGGTTCATCCCCGTGTTTTGGTGCGGCCCCTGTTACTATCTTTATCGTTGTCTGTGATGTGTTTATTTGTTTTGTTTGTTTTCATTATCTGACGTGTACTCAATGATGTCTCTGAATTGTCTGTACCTTATTACATCGTACCAATTCGGTTTTCTCTCAAATTTATTTGAACCTTTTGTGATTTAAGTAGCATGCAGATAAGAAATAAATAATATATTTGTTTTATTGGCATGTAGCGACGCTGATTAAAGTTTATTCCGCTTTCATATATAAATATACTTCAATAAAAGTGAGAAAAAAAAACATATATTCAATATTTATATAAACCAGTATTATTATTTGTTTTCACGGATGCGGGTGTGCTTAAATGATTAGGTTTCATTTCCGAAGTCACGTATCATTTGTTTTACCACTTACACGGGCCTTCTAAATACAATATACATAATGCAATCACTTGTATCACAAACGATGATTATAACAACATAGATGTGATTAAAGTTCAAAGTGCAGGAGTTTGTGTGATTTTGAATTTCATTTCATACATTGTGGGACATAGCAGCGATGTCTGTTTTATATTTTTGTATAGAGGTTTAGTGAATAGGCGATTGTTTTGAGCAGACTATCAATAATATACATTTCAATTTGGTTATGATGATGATGTCCGCTTTGCATTGAGCCAACACACTTAGACTGATTGTATTGTGATAGTTCGCAGAAGCAACAGTCGTTTTGTAGATGTATCTCTCCACTAAGAAACACTATGCTGATTCCGAGCCAACTAGTCCTTGCTGTTATTCCTTAATGTAGAGCGCTTAGCGGTAATGCAACAGATGGAAATATCGTACTCCTTGGTTTGACAAGACGGGGAATTCAACCCATGATCTAATGTACTCGAGGCGAGCACGACAACCATACACTACTAATGCGGTTCAATCAATAGTGTAGTGTTTGTTAGAGAAATAGGCTGACCCATATAATAGTAATTGTTTTATTGTTTATCAATATCAGACTTCATAAATCCGAGCACCAACTATCCTTAAACTGTGTAAACCATATAAGTAGGGATATCGCTACTAATAGCAGTAGCTGAAAGTAACCCTTTAATTGGAAGTTATCTTGATTGTGTTAAATGGTGTATAAAATGTTAGATCATTAGATAAACACTTCAGTTTGTAATATAGAACCCATATATACAATAGGACATAAATCGCTTGAATGCTTGCAACCGATAGGACACTGGGTTATAAGCAAATAAAACAGAGGACAGCCCCTAAAATATATCATTTTTTTATATTTAAATAATACAATATATGTACGATTGTAAATGTATTAAAATAGTAATTACCAATGAATGGACTATTATATTATTTATAGGTTCCAATGTAAGGAGAATAGCTAGTTAATGGATTAGTAGGTTAATTATACGCTCGTGGTCTAGACTAATAGATACTTAAACCTAGTAATAGTAAGAATGGAAACTGTATAATAAATATAAAACAAAGCGTACATTGTTGGAAAAATAATATACTTATTTATACGAGCTTTAGAAACAGGTAGAAATCGAGCTTTTCTGGTCTGTTTCGTAGAAAGCAAATTGATTTTTTATATCTAACCAAAATATAATATATTGTATTTATTCTGCAATATCGAAATGTCAAAACAGCTGCCAAATTGTCTGCAAATATCTGATACAAGCGGCAGTTCTAATTGTTTTATTGACGCTATCTGTGACATCAGCGCTTATTATTTTACCGTTTCGTTTTGTCACTGGATGTATCAAGTGCCACATAAGTTTTATAATGTCTAAACAACACTGAAGTTTATTTGACCCCCTATATTAGTACTACATTTGACACAATTCCAGGATTACACCAGAAAAGTGTAAAATTTCATTTAGATAGAGAAAACCGAAACGAATATAATCGAAACTACCAAATAAACGATTTCTAGTGATACCAATGAAGTCATCATCTCGAATATTTTGTGCTCACCATCATAACTTTGTAAACTGTTACGGAATATCTAGATCTGTATCACTGTTGACCACGAATATGTCTTTTGTTGTAGTCATACTCCAGTCCTGTACATATGATTCATAGCATGAGTAACTGGGATGGTGCCACCGGTGGAATAGAACTTACTTACCATTCAGAATCACATAGTTCAACCACGGTGTGTAAAGGTTGATCACTCTTTATACATTTCTTTGCATTATATTGTCGACCCCTGTTTGTCTTGTTGTCCTTTTTGATTTGACCACAGTGTTGTATGTCCTGATGATTACATCTTTTTCATATTCAATCTTTTCTTATCGTATTTTGTGTTTGATTCCACGTTAAGGAATGTATTTTCGTCAGAAGATATATGTAGAGCGACTTGCACTACCTTTATATATAATAAACTACCGTGTGTCTATGCAAATTGTCATCTTCTAATTACAAGTAATATACCTTTACACTTCTTCCAAATACAAACCAAATTAGGGTCATCTCTCTAAAACTATTATGTTTTAGACGCCCACTGTGATGAATATTGCCGTGTCCTCTATAACTATTGCATCATCACAGAAATAATTATTTATATCTACCTATGCAATCGGTGCCTATCACCACTAATGTTGTAAATTCGAATCCCACTCAAGCGAGATGCATCATATACAATAATATAATGTGATATGTGTCAGTGACTTGCTGCAGATGGGGGGGGGGGGGGGGGTTATCTAGGTACTTTGGTTATGATATAACTGTACTACTACTGAAAGTGGCGCAAGGCATCAAAACCCTGACCACTTAGATCAGAGATAAAGGAACGATTTATTATTAATGTGACGTTTTGATTTATAAATATAGATTATTACATGACATTTTTCATATCATACCCTTTATCAGCCCGAGGTCATGATATCAGCCCGAGAGCCGTTAGGCTCAAGGGATGATATATGAACGAGGGCTGATAACAGGTATGACATGAAAAATGACATGCTATGATGTGCTTATCATATACTTCAACAGAGGATATAACTGATTTGTACCAAAATGTTCTGTCGTTTTGGCCGAAATAAAATGTACATGTATATAGTTATACATGTAGAACAAGAACATTAGTGTTTTAATTTACAAATCCAATAAATGCATGTTTTTAAGCACTTTCAATATCGTAAGACAGAAATTGGTAGTTAATATTTTTCTGTGCAAATATTTCATAAAACAGTTGAATCTGCCTTGTCTGTAAACACAGTTTCCCGGAAATTCACGAAGTAAACTTACGGACATTGACGGAAAGGCATGTAATAACATTCCGGAAGCAGTTAATAAACTTGCTTTATCAGCCCGCTTGAACTATTCTTGTGAAACTGGGAGAAATAAACATGACTTCTCTTATTATTCTAATCAAACAGTTTTATTACAGGGTACAATTTTAGCTTCATCATCTACAAGTATATGATAAAAGGAAATATTAATGTGACGTTTTAATTTTGTGAGTATGCTGATAAAATTAATGCATAATTGACACTACGCTATCTAACACTAGAAGATACTTTATAATACAGTTATTAAGATCAATTTTGATACGATAAACATTGATAGCAATCAGATAAACACAATGTTACCTAAATAAAGGTAATCATGTTTTCTCCAGCAATACAACAAATCGCCACGACATAACTGAAATAAAATTGAAACTGATGTTAAACACCCTAAACCTAGCAATACAGATCAGAGATAAAGCAACGATTAATTATTAATGTGACGTTTTAATTTATAAAAGTCAGCATGCTATTATTAATAAGATTAGTTTAGAACTGACACTACGTCACCCAACCCTAGATGGGGCTTTGTAATACAGTTATTAATTAGATTAATACTGGTATGATAAACATTGATATAAATCAGATAAACACCATATAATGCTACTTGAGTTGAGGTTGTATATTTTATCCTAATGAAATCGAGCATTTGTTAATGCAATGTTGGCTACAACAACAAAAAATAAAACAATATACAACATAATGATAAGTTATGCAAACTATGAAGTTATGAAATGCAATATGCGAATAACTATTCAAAAAATTAGGCTATGCAAAATATGAATAGCTATACTAAAACTGAAGTAATACAAATATACAAAGTTATACGAACATGATGTTATACAAAATATGAAGCTATGCAAAATGTGAAACGTTTTCGGTATTTTTTTTATTATGCAGTTGATTGATAGAATGATACATTATCCTGTTTCGATAATTTGCTAATGATAATTTCACTTAACTGATACAATAATTTGTTCTATCTAAAAGTTTGTCTTTTATATGACGTATTTAAATACAATAATAAAACAAATACATAAAATGATGAAATAGGTACATGTATTATGAAATGAACATGTAAACAATAATGGTCAACAATTCCACCAATATCAACAAAACGAACAAGTCCCTCAAACCACTGACCATATAACAATGTCATGCAATATGCCGTTGGATATCGATACAAGCGCAAAATGTTTTGTATGTGTCTTTTAAGAACCAATGCCAGAGACTACTATAGATAACATGACATCGTCGACACACAACATCGATAACTACAAAGTTTAACTTAATATAAAACTGAGGTTGACCCCATGTGGATTGAATAGTTCATTAACACTTGTTCCATGAATTTACCTGTCACGTATGATGGCGACACATATATCAGAGCACAAATTTCAGTTTTTATCCTGCAATCAGTACAATTGCTGTACAAATATGCTATGCGAATACATTTTTGCTTTATTCGTACAGACGAATAAACTTGTCAGCCTACGAATACACTTTTCAGCCTACGAATAAACTTTCCTGGTACCCTGTAGCTATGTACAGCGGAGGGCAGAGACAAGTATGAAACTGGTACTAATGTAACGCGGACCACGAAGATGACACCCTTGACAACATTTATGAAAGGCGAGGAATGAAGCTTGTTTCTGTCTTTTTTTTAATCTGACAAGTGTTCCGACTTTGTTGACATTGCAGGATAAACACAAAATACGTACATTGTCGTTAAATATAAAATTCATTTGTATTCGCTGCGAAACAGGCCTGAAAAGCTCGCCGAAGGCTCGCTATTCTGCCTGTTTATAAAGCTCGTACAAATAAATTTTATTTTTACAGACAATGTACGTACAATGCATATTGTATATGTCTAAACTGAACGTCTAAGTTATTTTGTTTAATCTACAATGGATAAACACACGAGATATCAAAATCATATTGTACAAGACTGACAAATAAGCCGGAATTGTGATCTTAACATAACAAATAGTGCTTGTTCGAGACGATATAATGTGTTTATTTTCTTCATTGCACGATATCTGCTGAGCAGTGAAGTTAAAGTGTCTGTTGAATAACAAAAAAATCAACACAGCATTATTTAATATATTTATATATAATGTAAATAATATATCAATACACATATATACCATATGTCCACAATACCAAACATATAATTTATTCATACGAGCTTTAGAAACAGGTAAAACACGAGACCGTGGCGAGCTTTCTTTGCCTATTTCTCAACGAGTATTATCCTTACCAACACTGTACATTTAATGCTTTTATACTATCAATAAGTCCAAAAACAACTGCCAAATTGTCTGAAGTAGTAGAAGTATGAAGAAGAAGCAGAATCAGACATGGATACTTCTGAATTAACTATATATATACTGATGGACTAACCGAATCTCAGATTATTAAGGGCAGAGACCTGATACAAACTGTACGGACATCATGTCTCAGGATGACTTATACATCGGACACACACACATGGTCAGACACAGGATAGGCCTCACGAATGATCTACCCTTCAAACAGAAACACAGACATATTCCACCTACGATGTACGAGGAGGTGAGAGACCACATCCACCAACTATTGGCTAGCGGAATCATCAAACAGCCGCTCTCTCCTTCGACAACAGATGTCGTTCTGTATCGAAAGAAGGATGGAAAACTACGTATGTGTGTCGACTATCGCCAACTAAACAAGAACACAATCAAAGATGCACGTGCACTACCACGGACAGAAGAGATTCTGGAAGGACTAGCTGATAACAAATATTTCACTGTCATAGACATGAAATCAGGATATCATCAAAAAGAGATAGAGGAAGAACACAAAGAGAGAACAGCATCTATAGTAGGCGCACTAGGCTTTTATGAATATGAACGCATTCCATGTGCATTAACAAACAGTCCAGCTACATATCAAAGACTAATGGAAACCATTCTACAAGATCTGAACATTAAAACATCTTTTGTTTACTTAGATGATGTCATCATATTTTCAGATACTTATGAGGAACATCTTCACATAATTGATTTGGTTTTCCAACTAATGAGAGAGACAGGATTGAAACATTCTCCTAAGAAATGTTCATTTTTATGCCAAAAGTTCGTTATGTCGGACATGTATTATCCGAGCACGGAATAGAGCCAGATCCAGATAAAATTGAAAAGGTTAAGTCCTGGCCAACACCAACAAAACATGAAGGGGTAAAAAGGTCTTTAAGTTTTGCTGGCTACTACCGACGATCTTTCAAGGATTTTTCTAGAATAGCTCGACCATTAACGAATCTCATACCAATAACTACGAAAAAGAAAGGAAAGAAGTCTAAAGTAGAGAATTATAGAATAGCATGGACTTGGGGAGAAGCGCAATAAAACGCTTTTACCCCCTTGCAGTCTTGTCTTATTACACCGCCTATATTTGGTTATCAAAACTTTACTCAAGAATTTGAATTACATACAGATGCTTCTGGACGCGGATTAGGAGCTATCATCTGTCAGGAATAAGACGGTCATAAGTGTGTCATTGCCTATGCAAGTCGTTGACTCACCAAATCAGAACAGCACTACCCAGCTCATCGTCTAGAATGCTTAGCGTTAAAGTGGGCCGTGACTGATAAGTGACTTCCTCATGACATCCAAATGTATCGTTTACACCGACAACAATCCACTTACCTATGCTCTTTCATCAGCAAAGTAGGATGCCAATACTCAAAGATGGATCGCTGCACTTTCATCTTATGATTTTGAAATTAAATACAGACCCGGAGCAAACAACGCAGATGCAAATGCATTGTCAAGATTACCAGCACTAGCAAACATCACCGACAACACCAGTGAATTACCATCAGCATCAGTACAGGCTATTTGTAATTTTATTTCAGTCCAGCTATAGAGACTATTTATTTTTCAGCTGAGATCACTAATCATTTTTCAGATCCTTTCATTTCTAACAGGGTAGACTTAGCAGACGCCCAGAATAAAGATGGACTTCCTCGGTTTTGGATTTCACAGGTGATATCGGGACAGAAGCTACACATATACAGTGTCCCTAAGACTCTAGAAAACCGTGTTTTCTTCCATAATTTTGATAACTTACTGGTAAAAAACAAGGTACTTAGACGGTTAGTTACCAACAGTACAACTGGAGAGAAACACTTTCAACTTGTATTACCACGTAGTCATCGATTAATGATTATAAGATCTCTTCATGATCAGATGAACCAACAGGGAAGAGACAGAACCACATCTCGCATTCGCGATATATTCTTTTGGTATGGTTTAATTAGAGATGTAAAGCAGTGGATATCATCACCGGATAGATGCTTGAAAAGGAAAACTCCAAGGAGGGATCAAGCTCGTCTAGTCAATATAATAACCTCACAACCCATTGAACTAGTGTGTATGGATTTTCTTGGACATCTAGAGGAGGATATCAATACATACTAGTCATCACCGACCATTTTACTAAGTATGCGCTAGCGGTACCAACCAAAAACACCACAGCAAGAACAACAACTGAAGCATTTCTTAATAACTTTGTTGTCCACTACGGCTTTCCCAAGCGCATACACAGTGACCAAGATGCCAACTTTGAGGGCAAACTAATCAAAGAGTTATGGGAACTTGTTGGTATGACAAAATCACGCACCACACCTTACCATACACAGGTAAATGGTGTCTGTGAAAGGTTTAGCCGAACACTACTATCGATGCTTGGAACACTCAACCCAGAACAGAAAAGGGATTGGAAGTCGCACGTCAACCCCATGACTCGTGTGTATAACAGCACTAAGCATGACACTAATGGAATGACACCGTATTTTCTATTATTTGGACGAGAACCATTACTTCCAGTAGATATTACCTTCAACACTCATCCATGTAACAACAACAGCATACAAACTTTAAAATATGTCAAAGAATTAAAAGACAGAATGTCAAGAGCATATAAGATTGCCTTATCAGCCACTAAGAAAGCTCAAGAACATCAAAGGATGGGTACGATCTCAAGGCAAGAGAAGGCACTGTAGATGTTGGCGATACAGTGTTAGTAAAGATAGTAGCATGGGATGGATGGAAAACACAAACTCAGTGATCATTGGGAAGATCAACCTTATACCGTACTCAAGCAACAACATTTAGGTCGAATTTTTTTAGATCAAACTTGTTTCGGTTAGGGTTTACAGTTTAGCAAACCAGTTTTAAGTTTAATACAAACCAGTTTCTAACTAAACCATGGTTTAGCACATTTCAGTGAATTGGTGGTTTCTAAAGATGGCTGACACTCCAGATCTAAATGATCTTATAGACCGAATATTGATAAACAGCTTAACATAAAGTGAGGATGAAAGTTCTGATGCATGGCTATGTCATATTCTTCAACATTTTGTTCACAGAACATTTCAATTCACATTTTTGTTGGTTTTCATAACTAAGCGCGGGAAAAAGCCCTCAGTAAACCGATAACTTGATTATAACAGGCATTTGTATAAAAATATTTGTCTTTCTGATGTTGTTCACATACCCATTACATTTGTGAATTATCAATATGAAGTCAAAGTATGTTCTTCTTTTCCTCCGCTGCCGCAATGTTTCAAAACCAAAATGTAAAACCGCCTCTCGTGCGGTTTGCTAAAATTCTGGAAATTGTGGTTTGGACTCGATAAACATGAAAATCAGTTTGGGTTTCAACCAAGTTTTAAACCGGTTTTCTTAAATAAATGAAAAGCTTAGCAAACCAGTTTGAAACCTTAACCAGTTTGTTTGCAATAAATTCGACTTTAGATACCACAGTTTGTGTAGTAAGACGAGAAGACGGTACCGGTAAAAAGAGATCACTGCATCGGAACTTACTTTTACCGGTAGGCCATTTACCAAACAGAGACCAGATAATAGTAGACATGCCAGATCATAGCGATGAAGATCAAACGGAGGAGGAATCTGTCTTCTTAGAAACTACTCGATCTCAACCAGCAGAGATAGATAATCCATCATCTGAACCATACCTATCCCAGCTAGAGTTAGATGAAGTGAAGGAAACTGATGTTACAGAGGACGCCTAGCACAAGGAAACAGAAGTGATAGAAAGAAAACCTTCAGAACCGACACCAATTGAGATAGATGATTCGATAACAACATCGAACACAACAGAGACCTTTGAAGCAACAGACACAGATACTAACTTGTCAGAATCTACAGTGAATACTGAAACATCTATTGAAGAACCATCGAATACACGTGCAGAGACTGATGTTCTACCAGATATAGAAGAGATACCTGGTGAGTTATTTCATCAAAGGACAAGACAACAGGGCCCTGGAGATGATGATGAAGATGAAGATAACGCTGTCTCTAGAAAGTCTGCACGTAGAAGAAACAATTAAAGGTAATAACAAAATTACCGAACACAGAGCAATCTTCCAAAGGGAAATTCAAAACTCATAAATCAATAAACAGACAAAATCAGTCAACAACCGTGAAACTGGAAAACCGCAATGGTCCTGACTTGGTACAGGCATTTATAAAGAAATGATGGATTGAATCAGATTTCACGGCGCCAACCTCTGCCTTCCATTACGGTTCAAATGTTCCCGTTGTCACTAAAACAGCATTTACAACAATACTGGAAAAAACAGGCAAAATAGTAGTCAAACAGTACCAAACTCAGTATCTAATATATCTCGTTAACCATCACCATCAACTATGAGTCCTTTGAAGTATTTTAATTACGACCGTAAATGTCAAAAGCATTTTTACGTCACACATTCACAAAAAAATATTTTTGACATTGTATACAACGTATACCAAATCCTTATCTTTATACATTTTCACTATATGAAAATGTATCTTTTACTATTGTATCTGTAGAGACAGAATATATTTCGACAAGATCTTAATATCGGAATATAAACTTTTTAAGAGATCGAATAAGGCGAATCTTTTTATAGCCCTGGTCCAGTAGCCTGTTTTTCAGACAAAGATGACGCTTCAAGAAATCAGAATAATTGCTACTGGCTCTTGCATAACGAATCAATTGCGAGTTAATCAAATTATCCTGGATGAAAACTGGTGAATATATGTTATGTTGCAACAACCGGATTGGATGCGGCAAGCAGAGTACGTAAAAGGTCTAGCTCTTCCAGGAATGTTTCCATCATCAGAAAAGGACATCGGAGAGGCGTTACTGAAGCTTGAGATCGAAAACATATAGTTATATTTTAATTAGTAAATACTGTCTTAACTCTTCTTATTATATTAAATGGTGGGACACCATAGGGTGTGACAGGTTGTATTTTACCATAATATTATTTTATTTCATTATTATGTATTCAGTAATTAATAACTTGGCGGATGTCTTAGATGAAATATTTCAACTTGTATATAATTACTTTTATATATTATATTAATAAATTATTAAATGAGCTATAATTATCGATCTCATTAAAACTATTCTAGTACATTGTATATTGATTAGATAACGACACACCTGGATTAACATGCTTGGTATGTCACATGCCTTGGAATCATTTCTTTCCTTGGATATTCTTATCATGCTTTCTATTGGTCCAAAGTTTCAGAGATTCTGAATTCAGTCCTTCTGATTGTTCCATGCTTTAGAGTTAGATTTAAAAGGGTATTGGCTTTGGAAGGTCCAAGACGCTCTACAAATTTCTCATACTGATTCTTTGGAATTTGGATAGCCTTATTGATGTCGTTAGATTGTATTATATTGCAACTGATTATAATTGAAGGTATTTACACATTGCTTGACATTTTCGGTATCTTATTTATTTTGGGGAAATTTGAAACTTAGACCTTCGATCTGACTAGTTTTATGAACGAACGAACGAACGAACGAACGAATGAACGAACGAACGAACGAACGAACGAACGCACGAACGAACGAACGAACGAACAGACGAACGAACGAACGAACGAACGTAACTATAAGTATATTTCGTTTAATTGATAATAGTTTAACTTGATAATCACTGTATTGAATTTCCTTATTTATTGTTTAATAACAGTGAGTAGTTATTTTCTAATATATTTTTAATAATGAACTTGGCTATGAAATGCGGCATAACATGATGTAAATTATATTCTTATGCCGGATTGAATAACGTTGAGTAGCAATTATACAATTATACATTTTGTTGATTATGCAAGAAACTGAGAGCATCCTTAATTGTATATTTTTCCGAAGGAGAACACCTATCATGTAATTACATATACCACTATGATTATAATTTGGTGAAACCTGGTAATTGAGTGTTTTGTATTTGTATTTGTATTTTGCAATTTTGTAAACAAACCTTGTATGTATACTAATTCGTAAATTGGTTAATTTGCGAATAGGATTTTATTCACAAGAATTGATATTCGTCATGTAAAATATTTCACTGCCGGATATACATATATTTCATATTATCGTGATTATAAAAACAGCCCGACAGATACTATATGTTGTACTACGGAATTCTTTTAAGAACATATGTAAAAATTAATACAGTTCACAACCGTAAATCTTCATATTCTATTAAATTAGTGAGTATTATGTTCGAACCTTTGCTATATTTCGTTAAATTAACATGTATTCGAACCTTGCTATACTTGGTTAAATTAACAAGTATTCGAACCTTGTTATATTTGGTTAATTTAACAAGTATTCGATTCTTGCTATATTTCGTTATATTAACAAGTTTTAGAACTTTGTTATATTTGGTTAATTTAACAAGTATTCGAATCTTGCTATATTTCGTTATATTAACAAGTTTTAGAACTTTGTTATATCTGGTAACTAACAAGTATTCGAATCTTGTTAAATTTACTTAAATTGACCTAGTATTCACTGTTCCTATTACATACTATAAAGGGGTCATATGAAATAAAATAATTTATCTATTTTAGAGATAAAGTGGTTCAATTACTCTATAATAAAATGTAGATATCAAAATTAGTGCGCACAACGCGTTTCCTGAATAACCTTCATCAGGTCCACTCACAGTCGTAAGGTTGGAAAACGAAATATTTTAAAAGTTTTGGGGGCAAGTAATCCAAAGAGCCTAACTGGGATCGCCAAAATCGGTTAAGGTCACCTATGCCTGAGGGAGGAGACACTTAGTTTTTAATAATACTTTCATTTTTTAGGAAATCTAAATTTCAATAACACATGTATATAATAAACCATGTCATAGTCCACCAGCAGAGGTATCGACCCAGTGAAATAATTCGTCTTATCTTCTTGAAATCGTTATTATATGCACAAAAATATGTAATGTACATAC
>MJUT01015292.1:318116-332666 GCA_002080005.1 Gigantidas platifrons | reverse complement strand
ATTGAACTCCATGCCACGAGATGTGTGCTTTTGTTGATTGCACTTTAATATGGAACTACATGCCACGAGCTGTGTGCTTTTGTTGATTGAACTTTATTATTGAACTACATGGCACAAATTGTGTGCTTTTGATGGGACTGCAGCGTACACGTATTTGTTTTGAAATAATTGTATGCAGCCGTGACCAAACAATTTCGCCAGTCTAGATAATAAATCATAAGTGTAATGCTTTTCTGTTTTATCTTGCGCTTTTGCATAAGATGTTTTCAGCAATAAATTAACTAACGTTAATAGTACAACACTGTTTTTAAGCAATGTTTGATATTTAGTCGTTTCATAAGGTACGTCAAGAAGTTGTTATAATATATATACAATATTGGTGTATTGACGGTAAACATATAATTTATATGGCGAGGCTTCGAAATGGGTAAAAGACGAACCTTAGCGAGTCTGTCCATCCGTTTTGTGCCGAGCAACATCAATTCTATAGTAACCGTCATTACACCAATATTGTATTTATCCTGCATTAAAATTTGCAACAAAAATGTTATTTGATTTAGTAATAAGAACAAGATAACTGAAATCACATTGCTACCTTAATAGTAATTCTGATAAGGGGCGTGACTTAATATATTTATTAGGCTAATGTGGAAAATGTTATCATGACACTGTCATAATAAAGCAAATTTATTTCAGCCTATTTATTATGACAAAAATAACCCAATTCCAATGTATGACAGTGATGTGTCTTGATAACTTTATTAGGCTTAAATGAAAAGTGTAATTATGACAGGGGTGTGGCTTAATAGCTTTATTATGCTAATGTGGAAAATGTTATCATGACACTGTCATAATAAAGCAAATATATTTCAGCCTATTTATTATGACAAAAATAACCCAGTTCCAATGTATGACAGTGGTGTGTCTTAATAACTTTATTAGGCTTAAATGAAAAGTGTAATTATGACAGGGGTGTGGCTTAATAGCTTTATTATGCTAATGTGAAAAATCTTATCATGACACTGTCATAATAAAGCAAATTTATTTCAGCCTATTTATTATGACATAAATAACCCAAATCCAGGATAAATATATATATATGACAGCTCACTTCTCTGGCTTGGTACCGACGCCTCACGATAATGTGTTGGGATTATACCATATTTGTTTTACCCAAGCTTTCCTTCACACTGCAATGATGAGGTCATGCAAGTATAATCCACATGTTAGTGGAATGCCAACACTACCATCAAACTGGGTGAGCAGCGTTGTTGTTAAGAACACTGAATCATAAACGTCAACATTGTGTACAATATACTTAGTCTATCTAATACGGGCCCGAGTGGCTCAATGAGTTAGATAGTTGGATTACCTAACAACTTGTACAGGCCAATCACCAATACGCCATGGGTTGCTCCCGGCTTTGTAAATTACAAAACAGGATGCACTCGACTCGCAGCCGCAGTTAATAAAGTTTGCCAGTTGTTTGCCTATGGTTGGTGGTTCTCTCCGGGTACTCCGTCTTCTTCCACTATTAAAACTGGTCACCATGGTGCAGCTGAAATATTGCTGAAAGTGACGTTAAGCACAATAAATCAAATCAATCAAATCTATATAAATTAATTTTAGAGTCACATGTCATTTTATATGTGTTTTGATTGGATTAAAAAATTGTACTGAATCTGAAGATAGACGTCGTTTTCAAGGCTTCGCGTGCCGTTGTCATCAGGCGATTTTCTTTAAATGAGGCACCTTTTGGGGTTATTTAAAATTTATTTCCGATTACTTGCCTGATTTGAAAAAAAATATATATATTTTTCATTATCATAACAAAAAAAGTTTGAATTAATTTATTAGAATTGATCGAAATTATTTGTTCGGTTCATTCGAAAAAAAAACTCAATCAGGTTGTACACACCCTTGCGTAATCCGCCACGCGTGTTACATGGTGTGTACAATCTAATTGAGGTTATTTCTTCATGAACCGACCAGAAATTTCGATCAATCCTTAAGTAATGCAGAAGTTGTGATCTGTATAATATTTGTTATATAAAAGAAAGTTGATGGTCTTAATCATCCATTAAGTATTATTACATGTACAGATCAAATGGTAAATATACAAATCATCATATCAACAGATAAACAACGACTTAGATAATAAAATGTGATATACATGTAGCAGACAAGAATCAGATTACGTCATGTTATAAGGATGGAACAACATTTTAAACCAGCATATCATCAAACATATCATACTATACAGGATATCGTTAGATGTTGGTGTATTGTCAAAAAAAAAAAGATCCAACTACATGCAACATTATACAATTAATGGCGTTTGATGAGGTGGATACAAGGATTTATTAACCCAAGAATATTATATTTACCAAGGCCCCTTAGAGCCGAGGTAAATATATTATTCTTGGGTTAATAAATCCTGGTATCTACCGAATTGAAATTCATTAATTGTTTTATAATATGACACATTGTATATGTTTCTTTCACCCTTAAAATGAGTTTTGATCACGATATTTTCTTTTGTTTACCTTGTTGGAATGTTATATTCACCTGGCGTGACGACACACCAGGTGATTATGACATTCTCACAAGGTAAACAAAACCACGAGGTGCTTATCAGAAAAAGACATTATCCGAAGTCATGTAATAATCAGTTGTAATATGATTGACAATAATATTAAGTACTACAAGCATATAAATAATGTCTATAACATAACACTGGTCTACTATTTCAACATGAGCCTGTTATATGATCTATTGAAAATGAAGTGATGAAGTAATAATCTTTCTGCATTAAATACAATTTCGTGTTAGTCAATTCTTTTAAAAGTATTTTTGCACATATTTTCATCAACAGCTTTAAACAGAAATGCTTTTTACAAACTCTGATTTCCCAACTAACAGAGATGTTTAAAGAGAGATAACTTTAATTTACCCGGGTTAATTTTACTGAACTTATTTAACTCATGAGAACATCATAATTTGACAAAATCCTCCGTTTTAAATGTTTAGTAGTAAAAAATAATAACATTTCCACCATTTCCATGATACAATCATTTAATTTGTGTATGCGGATTCTATGTTCTTTGATAAGCTTTGCATTCAGACTTTCACACCTCTCCATGAAAAACACTCTTTATAATAAAGCTGTTCGCCCTATTACTAGTATATGGGATAATTATCATTTTTACACGCATTTGAAACCATTTACATGACCCCATGATTTCACTAAGATTTGAGGTTTGACCCATAAAACTAGCTCATCTTCCACTTTTTTATGAATGACCTGTACCTATAATAAATAAATACTAGTATAGTCTAGGGTGACGGATAAATATACCTAACAATAGTCAGATCAAAGGCATGTGCCAATGAATGTTCGTCCACTTGATGTAATGTACCTATTAATAGAGACGTTATTGCATAGACTGCCTCTGATCTCTTTCCTAGATTAATGAGAAAAGACAGAAAATGGTTTGGAGAAAAGTTTGGGGTCATATGGCGAGCAGGAAAAATGACTGGACGATCACAAGTCACAGGCGAGTCTGAAAATGGCATTACATTTGGAATGTTGCAAACCATATTCATATTTCATGCACGCCAAGGAATCATAAGCTTTTCCCCAAACCATGTTTTTCATTTTCTCATTAATCAAAGAAAGAGATATGAAGCAATCTTCAATTTCGAGTTTCAAACATTACTAACACACTACATCACAACAGCTGACAAAGTTTGGACACACAGCCATGATAATATGCAAGAATAATAGGCAATTTATAAAACTCGGTTGATTGATTAATGGTGCTTAGCGCCACTTTCAACAATATTTCAGTTACATCGTGGTGATCAGTTTTATTGGTGGGGGAAACCGGAGAACCCAACGAAAAGCACCCATCTTTATCCCATTATATTTGATCGAGTATACCTCGCTATGAACGGTCTACGAACTCACAACTTTAGTGGTGATATGCACTAATTTTAGGTTAAATTTATATTTGTAGATTTTGATGCATTTCAATATCGAATTATATTTATGTTATCCCCAATTTCAAATTTATACTTAATAAAGGACTTTATTTGAGCAATCTAACATACGGGTGCTTTTCCTTTGAGGTTTTTTTTCGGAAATACGTTCAGATTTAATGTTGCTTTCAGAATAACATAATAAGCAAATTATATTAGATTCCTGACTTACTTCGAATTCTTCAGTTAAAATTAAATTAGTTTTACCACATTTTACATGTATAATTTTGTTGCAAGAAAAAAAAAATTCACCAAACACAATATCCTGACAAACTACATAAACGTTTGAAGTTCCGACAGATGTATGTTACATGTTACATTTTGTTTTCTCTCGTATCAATTCCTCAAGTTTTTGGGTATAATTTTGTTCAGCACTCAAACACATCTGAGCCATTTTACAAACTAACTGACCATTTGTTATGAAAAAAAAAAACAAAAAAACTTTCACATAGTTTTAATGAAATGTGTTCACTATTAAGACCTTTATTCATGTACATGCCATATAGCACATGTACATGTATTTATTTATCACCTGACATGAATTTATGATTAATCCAATCAGTAAATTTGACAAATAAATGTTGAAATTTTCAGTAAACTTGTAAAATTACTGGGTTATTTCAGTAATTTAATAAAATTACTGACCTGTTTAGTAATTTCCAAAAATTACTGATTTTTCAGTAATTTTGCAAAATTACTGGTTTTACAAATTTACTGTAACATATGGACAATCTACACACGATTAGACATATGTCTTATGTCTATCTCTAGATTTGTCTTACGAAACAAGGTAACACTTCGACTATTGAAGCTATATTTTTATATTGCGGATGTGGTCGAGTGGCATAGGCCGCTGGACATACGGCTAAGCGATTGGTGCTGCAGTGTATCAATGGTGTGAGTTCAAATCCCGTCGAGGGAAGAACAAACATTTGACAGCCATAAATATATATTTGGCCAGCGGTATATCATGTGTTCGAGCCCCGGTTGGGTCACACACCAAAGAGCAAAGATTGGTTGTCTCGAAATCATAATAATATATCCGAGTGGAGCGACATATCTACCCGCGGGTTGTAGTATCAGTGAGCTAGCATTATAAAAGTACATATCAGACCTCATCATCATCTCATTGAAAGTTAACTTCTTCTCGCCATGATATAGCTGAAAAATTGCTGAATTGGCGTTAAGCAGCAACCATCTACTCACTCACTATATACATTGTAACGAAGATTGTATATTAGGTATAATACTTAAGAATAGAGCATTCTTTATACATGTATATAACAACGATATTTGCATTGTTATATGCTTTTGTGGGGACAGGTATTGTATTCACATGTTCAACACATTTGCATAAGAGGGTCCGCGTGGATCAATGAGTTAGGTAGTTGGATTAACTAACAACTCATATAAACCTATCACCAATACTGCGTTAGTTCGTCCTGGCTTTGTAAATTACAAATAAGGGTGCACTCGACTCCCAGCCGCAAGTGATGCAGTTTACCAGTTGCTTGCCCATGGTTGGTAGTTATCTTCGGGTACTCTGGCTTCTTCCACCACTAAAACTAGTCGCCATGATATGGCTGAAATATTGCTGAAAGTGGCGTTAAGCACAATAAATTAATCATTCAATCATTTGCATGACGGACCCCGCATATACGTCATTTCATTTAAAAGGGGAGGTTTGTAAATATAAAACTATTTTAAACCCGTCACTTTAGATTGAAGTGCCTGTGCGAAGCCATTTTATTTGATATTGTATCTGTTTCAAAAATATGATATTTTTTATTTTTCATTTTATCAATAAATATTTATCATTGATTATTAGAAGGAAATGCGTTTGAACATAATATGTTTTTGTTATTTCAGTCTACATCTATATCATTTCATATAAGATTGTCTTTATGTTACAGTGTACTTACAAATTGGTGAAAATAGTACAACTCATCAAGCAGTTCCATGCAAATTCCTCACATGCACCATCAACTCTGAAGCTGACACTAGTTTCCTTGTAAAATTAGGAGTAAGACAGGGAGGTGTTATGTCATCTGTGCTCTGTATAATTGCCATTGATTTGGTAATGAGAACAACCCTAACAGAATGTGACACCGGACTGAGATGGACACTATGTACCACACTAGTGGGTACAGACTATGCTGATGATTTAGCGCTATTATCACATACTGAAGACCATATGCAGGAAAAGACCAGAAAGCTTGAAGCAAATGCTAGAATGGTTGGCCTAAAGATCAATGGCAAGAAAACAAAGTTAATTTACCTCAACCCAGAGAGATTGCCAGTTATATTTGTAGAAGGAAATAAAACTGGATACAGTATACTTCTTTAATTATCTAGGGAGCTGTATAGCAACAGAGATTGGAGCTGAAAGAGATATAAAGGTCAGAACAGGAACAGCTAGATTAGCATTCATCAGATTAGGCAACATATGGAAGACAACAGCCTTTTCAAGGAAGACCAAGCTTAAACTCTATAGCAGCTGTGATCTATCTGTGCTCTTATATGGCTCAGATTGCTGGGGAATGACTGATAAAGACATCAACAGACTCTCCAGCTTCCATAACACCTGTCTGAGAAAGATAATGAAGATATTCTGGCCGAACAAAATCTCCAACAAAGACCTGCATAATACCACAAACACCAAGGACATGGAGGCTTTGCTGATTCAAAAGAGATGGATATGGCTTGGTCATGTTCTACGTAAACAATCTGAAGGCATGACAAGGGTAGCCATTAGATGGACACCAGAAGGAAACAGAAGAGAGGAAGACCAAAAGCAACATGGAGGCGCACCATCGAAAATGAAATAAATGAAAGAGGATACATCTGGGGCACAATAGAAATACAAGCCAGCAACGGATAAGCGTGGAGAAAACTTGTCCTTGATCTATGTCCCATGAGGCATAGCAAGGACTAAGTAAGTAAGTAAATTGCAAATTTGAAAGTATCTAAATTGCATTATGGTATGTGATAAACGTCTGTGAAATATTCATGGTCGGTTAATTGGAATACTACGAGTGTACAGAACAGATGTTGATGGTGAGTTAATTGAAATTGTACATTAAAGATATTCTTAGTGCTGATCAATTTGAAGTTTGCTAGTACATTGAGCACGCGGACGAAACTCATAAATCGGTCAACATGCTTTTGATATATGAACGTTAGAGAAAAGCGAAGGGTCATCTAAGAATGGACAATCCAGAGACACAATGGACATAGCAAAATCATAAAAGTCAGAAATATTAAACATTGAATATGAATGTAAAATACAAATCAATGGGACATGCTATTTCATAAATTTCAAAGGAAACCGGACATAATATTAGATATTAACAATTACAAAACAAGATTTGTTAAAGCAAATGATAAGTATATCGTCCCCTTCTCCAACTTCTACCAACACGCCCCCATTGCCAACTGTGTAATAATTATCGGCTTATAGGAAGGGCGGCTTCAATTAGGAACATGCATTAAAGCAGTTCACAAACGGAACTCCTAAATTGATCCGTGGTATTTATCGTTTGGTTTGACAGGATTTTATAAGAGAACAATACCGCCTTTAAAATAACAAAGGTTCTTTAAATGAACATTAAAAGGTAAAAGTATCATGCAAAAGGTTTGAAGGTACCACATGGGTAATAAAAAAATATCCCTGGTAATCGGAAGACACTTCAAGGGTAATCAGAAGATACCACGGGGTCATCAGAAGACACTACAGAGGTAATCAGAAGATACCACAGGGGCAATCAGAAGATACCACAGGGGTAATCAGAAGATACCACGAGGGTAATCAGAAGATATCACGGAGGTAATCAGAAGACACTACAGGGGTAATCAGAAGATATCACGGGGGTAATCAGAAGACACTACAGGGATAGTCAGAAGATAACACAGGGTAAATAGAAAATACCTAGGGGTAATCAGAATATGCCAAATGGTAATCAAAAGATACCACAAAGTTGATCAGAAGAAGCCACCAGAAGCCGTAAATCGAAGGTGGAAATACCCATTTGAGTCCGTAAAAACAATTATGAGTGGAGCTGTTTATGATGAGGTGTGCAAAAATATTTTTTTTTATTGAAAGTTTAACGATTGAATAACACAAAATTGTATTTAGTGTAGAAATATAAATGACCTCATTGTTTTATATGGATCATATGATAGGCATAAACAAGTTGAACTAGTATTCAATAGTCATGTTATAGATATAATTTACAACCTTGTATCACTTAATATTATTGTCAATCATATTACAAATGAATGCTTCATGCAGTTGGATCGTTTGTTTTCGACAATACATCAACATCTAACGATATCATGTATAGTATAATATCTTTGATGATATACCTGTAAAAATGTCGTTACATCCACATAGCATGACGTAATCTGATTCTTTTCTGCTACGTGTATATCATATTTTATTATTACATAATTGTAAAGTTGTACACGTTTCATAATTTTTTTTTTTTATTTTCAACTATGTTTGGTGTTTTGGCTTTCTAGTGTTCTATTGGCTTGTGATCTATTGTCTGTTGTTGTATTGCCTGTTGTTCTATTGCCTGAGTATCTTTTAACTCTACTGTGATTGGTCAAAGCAATCTGATGAATATTTTTTACCAATCCGAAATCTTGTCTAGTCCACACCGGATACTAGCGTATGAAAGCGCACATCCGATTCAGACGTGTGTGTTGCAGATGATGCAAACAATGCACATCCAGTACCATTAAGTGCTCAACATGAATACATATATATATATTTGTACGCAATATTTTTGAGTAATAAGTGTTAAGTTCATGGAAAACAATTTTATTAATTTAGATTTGTGTTGTATTTTTTGACACTTGTCATATTTGTGTATCATACAGTTAAGATAAGGTAAAATCAGTTATTTAATGTGTAGTTAGGCAATAGACCAGAATGATATATCCTTCGGTAATGGGACCAGCTCAGTGTTATATTGCCCTCATCCGTTTGCTTTGAGCAATAGAACACTGAGGTATTCCCAGTACCTTGAAAAAACTATACTAGTTCGTTATACCTTATCATTTTTTTCCCTATATAAATGTATTAGGAATAAAAATCAACATTGTTACTGTTTTTTTTTAAATCTCAAAATCCTTGAATCAGCGATCTATGGCCGTTAACAGTTTTCGGTCTGTTGAACCGTGTCCGATCTGTTGACTGCTTGCCCTACTTTTATTGGTTACTTGAAATAACTGCACGCGTATTTCACGTGATAAGGTATAGCAAATCAGTTCAGTCCTCGGGTCAACAAATCAGTTTTGGCTTCGGGTAATAGTTCAGTCCTCGGGTCAAGCAAAACAGCTGTTGTCCTCGGATCCAGTCAATAACTGCATATTATTGCCTGACTGCACATTAAATAACTGTATATTATATACGTCTTTGTTTATCAGTTTATCTGATGATTTGTACATTTTCTCATTGATCTTTACACGTGACAATATATATTATCAAGCAACGAGTGTGGTATAAATATATTATCTCAGATACATATGATCATAATATTAATATATCTTACTATTTTGCATATACTTTCAAAGTCAATGGTGATTGGCCAGTTACTCATCGAGCTTACCTTAATTCGATTTTCTTATTTCGAATGTAGCCACGTTTACAGGAATATGGTCATGGTGTCTAAAGTCAATTTCTACAATATGTCAGTTATATTGTGGTGATCAGTTTTATTGATAGGGAAAACTACAAATCGACCACACGTCACTGGCAAACTGTATCATTTAAAGTTGTATCGAGTACACCTCGCCATTAGTGGAATTCGAAAGCGCAACTTTAGTAGTGACAAACACTGATTGTACAAATAGTTATAAATCCAACTACCATAGAATCACGACCAGGTGTTGCAATTCATTCAAAGTAGTTATTGTGTTAATTATAGGTAAGATTGTGGGTGTCTTATAAGAAACAAAGAACTACACGCCATTCTGGAACAGCTGGGTTCATCCCCGTTCTTTGGTGCGGCCCCTGTTACTATCTTTATCGTTGTCTGTGATGTATTTATTTGTTTTGCTTGTTTTCATTCTCTGACGTCTACCCAATGATGTCTCTGAATTTTCTGTACCTGATTACCAATTCGGTTTTCTTTCAAATTTATTTGAACCTTTTGTGATTTAAGTAGCATGCAGTTAAGAATTAAATACTACATAAGGGGTAGAATGGGGTCCCCCTAGCATGTACTCTGGTACCCCTTTTTAAAGATACCTAGCTGGTATCCCTATACCCAGTAGATAACCTAGGATACCATTCAGGGTATCCCTTCGTATGAAATCCAACATCCCCTCATTCAGGGTATTTGATGTATGACAGATACCATTCTTTTACGGGTTATGGTATCCCTCTTCTATTTATAGTTTATGTTAGTAGGAGGATGGTATCCCAACTATGATGAAGACAATAACAGGTCATTAGATACACTTCAAAGTTTTAATTTGTTGTATGATCAACTAAGCTAATGGGGTGTGGAGAGATTTATCATCCGGTTATCTGAGAGGCATGTAGTAATGTAATGTTGATCTACTGACATAAAACGAGTCACAGATTAAATATGTTTGTCAACAGATCAATACTTTAACAATGATATGATATTTTTGTTTACAGTATATGACCTACTTTTCAACACTATCACAGACTAATCTGTCACTTACACTGTTTTGAACCCTTCAGAGTGAAAACTTTTAACATTGTCAACTGAAATGGTTTGATTTTATGATCACTTTTCAATTATTCCAATGTAAACACGCTTGCAGGACGGTTGTTTCCAAGTATCTTAATATTTGGAAAACCAAACCTTAATCTGAGAGGTTACAGACAAATTAAAAATCTATACCTTTCAAAGTTGACTGGGTATAAAAATCACAAAGGAATACTTACATATGTTTGTATCTTCCTTTGGTTGTCTCTATCTAATTTTATTGTTGATTTTGAACAAAGGGCCCGCAAGGGTATCTATATGTCAAGTCGTTTTTTTTATTAAAACCTGATCATTAAGATACCACATGTGTTTTTTCCCCCTTTATTGAATCATAATCTTTTTTCTTCAAAGACCTAACAATCTTTAATATAAATAATAAAAAACAAAAAGAAAAAATGTCATGCATTATTACAATGGGGTATAATAAAAATATAAAACAACAGAATGGTAATTTAACAAGGGCCAAAAAGAAACACTTTTGAGGAACATTAATAGGAAAATATAAAGAATTTTAAGTTTTTGAATCAGAATTCTCTCATTACAACCCTGAGGAGATAAAAACACACAAATCATTGTTTAACGACCATGGAAAATTCTGCACGATCACTTTAGCACTATAAAAGGGAATATTTGCAAATAGGTTTAAAGCTGCTCCCGAGGACAACAAAATGGCACACAAAATGATCGAATAAATGTAAGTTAACTTTAATTTTATTGTAACTATATATTTGTTGAATATTTTTATATTCAATGATTGTCTTTTTTTTTAAATACATTACGTGTGTAACCTTTTTCTTTTCTTGTTAAAAGCTATGTATAATTTCACACACTAGAAGGAATGTTTCTAATTATTGAATATACGGATTTTTTTTTAATTCAACGTTTTAAATATGTACTTTGCCATGCTGATTTTTCAAATGAATGTAATATATTTTATAGGGAACAAATAGCAATAATGAGAATATTTTTAATTTTCATGGAAAGGTTCATAAAAAAAGTTAATGAATGATATATCAAGAATTAGGGTTTGGAATCCTAGGAAATCTTATTGTTTACGTATATCTAATTTGCAGAAATTAGTAAATAGCATATTTAGCGAAAAACACCATCCTTTATGAATACATCTTCGGAAGATTATAGATTGCAAACGTCCCAACTATAAAACGCAAACTTTCCACATTTTTTTTTTAATCCATACCTAGCTGTACGATTACAAACTGTTTTTCTTTTAATCTTAAGCAATATGTATGGAATAACATGTTATTTTAGGAAACATATATTTGTACATTTTTTTTGTATATAATCTTTTGCAGCCAAGAATCAATACAGAGAAAAGACGAAACGGATTTACAACGTATACGGTAAGAATAGTATAGTAAACATGTTTTTTAATAAAATGACGAAAGGAAACTTAAATATTCTACACAAATATGAACCAAGAGAAAGTTTATTTAATTCAGAAGTCAAGTGTTCAAATAATTATTATCCCGCCTACCTTACCATGGTGATTTTTTTTGTATGAAAGTTTAGTCGATTGACATAAAACTTTACACCTTATGTACATGATTCAGACTACATTTTCTGTAATTGTTGTCCCCCGCCGCAATGTAGAGAGGGACATAGAGATGGCGGGCGTCCGTCTGTCCGTCCGAATCTTGTAAGCACTCTCATGCATACAATTGTTTTTGGATTTGAATGAAATTTATATGGAAGAAATGTGCATATAGTTTCTCAGCCAAATTATTCCCAGACCAAACCAAATTTTACAGGACTTTGTCTTATGTCCTATGAACCTTTTGGAATCACTCTTAAATATCTGTTTATCAACAAATAAAAAATTCAGATATTAATAATATAATACTCTTATAACACTTTCAAAACTTATGTAAATATAAAAAAACTTGTGTAAGCTACTGTGAATAAAATGCTGGTACTTACCATTTAAATTATAGGTTTTCATCTGCTTTGTACTGAATGATGATAGTTCAAATTCTACCCAAAGAATGTCTCTGTTATGTGTCATTATAATTATCACATCATCAGAAGAATGCCCCAGATATTTTATGTTTTCTTTCTTTTTCTTCTCTTTTTAATTTTTAATAACTAAAAAGCATGCTAAGTAAGAACAACGAACAAAGTAAAAATAAGAACAACAAACATGAATATAGGGAATGTATCTATAAGGCACATATGCAAAGTAAAAATAAGAACAACAAACATGACAAAAGGGAATGTGTCTGTAAGGCACATATGCAAAGTAAAAATAAGAACAACAAACATGACAAAAGGGAATGTGTCTGTAAGGCACATATGCAAAGTAAAAATAAGAACAACAAACATGACTAAGGGGAATGTGTCTATAAGCCACATATGCCCTGGCAATAAAGCTATATATATAGGAGGGCATAAAGAATATATACATGTCAAAAGAATCCCTGATTATCATGCACCATTTGTTTAGAAAAGTTGATATTTATTTTAAAACCCCTGGAGATGATGATATTTTACCCAATGTTTGGAGAAGACCTACAAACAAAAAAAATGGTAAAAAATAAGAAGTAAACCAACAAGTACAAATGTTCTGAATAAGAAAAAGAAAAAGAAAAACTTTTATGAAACATTTATAAATAAATCATTAAACAAATAATATTGGTACATTTTAATAATACCCATATAAAAAATTTGGCACATTAAATTCATTAAAATATCATCTACATACAAACTAACTGACATCACAATTGACAAGGACGGATAAACCCATCAAAATTATAACCTATATGAAAAATTTGACACAATTGAAATCATTAAAAATATTATCCACATACAAACTAACAAACTTTATGATGATAATTGTTTTTATCAAATTGAAATCGAACTCCATATACATTTTGAGTAAAGCAAATACTGTAGATATATAACAGTTAATTTTTAAAATGTTACAGTAAAATGAGGTAAAATTGGTAATGATGATTTATAAACTAAATTTTGGAAGGAGTATTTTGCACAATGTTCTGCTTAAAATCTTTTGAAAAAAACATTTTACTGTCTATAAACATGTAGGTTACACAATAATTGTTTATCAACAACATCTGTATAAAATCTAAAAAAAAAAAATGCATATTAAAAAAATTAATAAAAACAGTTCTACTTTCAATGAAAATAATACATATACCTTTTTGCTAGAACTAAGTGACTATCCCAGTGAACTAATACATATACCTTACTGCTAAGACTAAGTCAATGACATATCAAAAACAATGAATAAAACTGAAAATTATACATATATCTTTCTGCTAGAACTAAGTCACTATCCCAGTGAGCTAATACATATACCTTACTGCTAAAACTAAAGTCAATGACATATCAAAAACAATGAATAATAACTGAAAATTATACATATACCTTTCTGCAAGAACTAAGTCACTATCCCAGTGAACTAATACATATACCTTACTGCTAAAACTAAGTCAATGAACCACTGTGAAAATCAAACATCTACATTATCACCAGAACTAAGTTGACTAACCACAGTGAAAATTATACATCTTTAATACTGCTAGAATAAAGTCAATAACTAGCCATAGTGAAAATTATACATCTACCTATAATACGTTAACACTCCATAGTCACTAACCACAATGAAAATCTACTCTTAATACTTCTACGGCTACCTAAATAACTTCAGTGAAAATTAATCTACCTTAACAAAGAAACTCAGTGGAAATATTAATTCACCATTTTTTTTTTAGAAATAGTAATTATA
>MJUT01015292.1:300916-313157 GCA_002080005.1 Gigantidas platifrons | reverse complement strand
CAAGTGATAAAGTTTACCAGTTGCTTGCCCATGGTCGGTGGTTCTCTCCGGGTACTCCGGCTTCCTCCACCACTAAAACTGGTCGCCATGATATAGCTGAAATATTGTTGAAAGTGGCGTTAAAACCCCAACAAATCAAATCAAATCAAAATCTTTTATTTAAGGTATCCCAAATGTCCAAATATCTGTTAATGTGTGGAATCACATGCTGAATGTAGCCTCCCATTTACGTTTATTTATTTAGATACCCTTTATCATTGATGAACAAATGAATGGCTATGTTGACTTCACCTTGATATGGACACACGGTGGAGTAATAGTTGTCGGATTATTAGAAAGTAGGGTAGTAGTGGTTGATATTCTTCTGAACGAAGGATTTTGATGCAATCTGCTGTGGGGCTCCTTTCTTTTATGTGTGAGCTGGTTGTAATTGCTAACATGGCCGATATCAATGCCAACATTATAATTCTTACAGTCCATTTTACAATATGCGTTCGCTTGCTAAGATGAGCATACAACGAACTAAAACTTGAAAGTTTGGGTAATGAGCTGTTATTTTCTTCACCATGTTCATTATCAATGTATTCCACTGAGTTGTTTCTTGTATAGGACATGTTTACTGTTAGAAGATGAAAGCTAAAATGAGTGCCTGGATATCCAATGCTTAGTTTTAGTATTCCATTTTCAGTAGAGGTAGAATTGATGATACCATGGTATTAAATTACAATAGTATGGTAGAATTGATGATACCATGGTATTAAATTACAATAGTATAGTTGGGATACCATCCTCCTATTAATATAAACTATAAATAGAAGAGGGATACCATAACACGTAAAAGAATAAAAAGGGGGTACCAGAGTCCATGCAAGAGGGATACCAGCTTGGTATCTTAAAAAAGGGATACCATAGTCCATGCTAGAGGGATCCCATTCAACCCCTTATGTAGTTTAAATAATATATTTGTTTTATTGGCATGTAGCGACGCTGATCAAAGTTTATTCCGCTTTCATATACACATATACTTCAATAAAACTGAGAAAAAAACATATATTGAATATTTATATAAAACAATATTATTATTTGTTTTGTGTTTAAATGATGAGGTTTCATTTCCGAAGTCGCGTGTCAATTGTTTTACCACTTGCACGGGCCTTCTAAATACAATAAGCATAATGTAATCACTTGTATCACAAACGATGATTATAAAAACATAGATGTGATTAAAGTTCAAAGTGCAGGAGTTTTTGTGATTTTGAATCTCATTTCATACATTGTGGGACATATCAGCGATGTCTGTGTTATACTTTTGTATAGAGGTTTAGTGAATAGGCGATTATTGTGAGCAGACTATCAATGACATACATTTCAATTTGGTTATGATGATGCTGTCCGCTTTGCATTGAGACAACACACTTAGACTGATTGTAGTGTGATAGTTCGCAGAAGCAACAGTCGTTTTGTAGATGTATCACTCCACTAAGACACGTTATGCTGATTCCGAGCCAACTAGTCCTTGCTGTAATTCCTTAATGTAGAGTGCTTAGCGGTAATGTAACAGGTGGAAATATCGTACTCCTTAGTTTGACAACCATACAATACTAATGCAGTTCAATCAATAGTGTATTGTTTGTTACAGAAATAGGCTGACCCTTATGATAGTAATTGTTTTATTTTTATCAATACCAGACTTCATAAAACCGAGCACCAACTATCCTTAAGCTGTGTAAACCATATAAGTAGGGGTATCGCTACTTATAGCAGTAACTGAAAGCAACCCTTTAATTGGAAATTATCTTGATTGTGTTAAATGGTGTATAAAACGTTAGATCATTAGATAAACACTTCAGTTTGTAATATAGAACCCACATATACAATAGGTTATGAATCTCTTGAATGCCTGCAACCGATACAACACTGGGTTATTAGGAAATAAACAGAGGACAACCCCTAAAATATATCATTTATTTTTATGTTTAAATAATACAATTTATTTACGACTGTAAATGAATTGAAATAGTAACTACCATTAATGATAGACTCTGATGTAAGGAGAATGGCCAGTAAATGGATTAGTATGTTAATTATACGCTTGTGGTCTAGACTGATTGATGCATAAACATAGTAATAGTAAGAATGGAAACTGTATAATTAATATACAACAAAACGTACATTGTCGGAAAATTAATATACTTATTTATACGAACTTTAGAAACAGGTAGAAATCGAGCTTTTCTGATCTGTTTCGCAGAATGCAAATTGATTTTATATTTAACAAAAATGTACGTATATTGTATTTATCCTGCAATATCAAAAAGTCCAAACCAGCTGCCAAATTGTCTGCAAATAACAGATACAAGTGTCATTTCTAATTGTTTTTATTAACGCCATCTGTGACGTCAGCGCTTATTCTGTTCCCATTTCGTTCTGTCGATCTACTTGAATCAAGTGCCATGAAAGCTTTATAATGTCCTTTATTAAGTAACACTGAAGTTGATTTGACCCCCATTTATTAGTACTAAATTTAACACAATTGCAGGATAACACCAGAAAAGTGTAGAATATCATATAGGGAGAACAATACGTAACGTATATAATCGAAACTACCAAACAAACGATTCAAGTCATAAAAATGAAGTCATCACCTCGAATGTTTTGAGGTCGCCATCATGACCTTGATAACTGTTACAGAATATCTAGATATGTATCACTGTTTGTTGTAGTCACAATCCAGTCCTGTTTACCGGGTTCTTAGTTACTGAGTTGGTACCACCTGTGGAATGGGACTTATTTAACATTCAGAATCACATAATTCACCCACGGTGTTTAAAGGTTGATCAATATTTATACCTTTCTTCGTATTGTATTGTCTACCCCTGTTTGTCTGTTTGTCCTTTTTTATTTGTCCAGAGTGTTGCATGTCCTTCTGATTACCTCTTTTTCATATTCAAACTTTTTTCAATCGTATTTTTTGTTTGATTCCACATTAATAACTGTATTTTCCTCAGAAAATATATGTAAAGCGATTCGCATTACTATAAATACACTACTGTGTGCCTATGCCAATTGTCATGTTCTATTAACAAGGAACATACATTTAGACTTCTTCCAAATACAAAACTAACTGTAGTCTTATCTATGATAATCTTTATGGCTCTATTATGTTTTATATTATCAATGTAATGAATGTTGTAGTGTCCCTAATAACAATAGAATCACCCCAATTGAATATGAAATATTAGGAGCCTATTGCTATATGTCATTTTCTTTTGTAAGCAACAGATGCATTAATATTTGAATCATCCCATAAAGTTATTGACACATATCCTTCTGATTGCCTTTATTTATCTTTTTATGTTGACTCTTAAAAGTAGGTATCATTGTCCTCAACATACTTTCGAATTGAAGTGATGTATATCTGAAGTAGCATAAACCTCGAGAGGATCCGAGAACATAGGATAGAAATGTGATGAATTTACAGACCCTGGATCGTATAAGTTTACACTATGCACGAAACGCAAACGAACGAAAAACGCAAACGAAACGAACGGAAAACGAACGAACGCTTCACACGAACGACACGAAAAACGCACGATATACGAAACGAACGCACGATACACGAAACGAACGCATGATTCACGAAACGAACGCACGATACACGAAGCGAACACACGATACACGAAACAAACGAACGATACACGAAACGAACGCACGATACACGAATAGCATCGTGTTATTATTTGAATAACTTTTGAGCAAATTGATGTGATTAACCCCTGTAATCTATATTTTATAAGCAAGTTATTTGATAAATTAGTCGGTAAAGTAATAGGATAATACAATTTATACTAAATAGTTTATATTACCAATGTGTTTAATAATTATATTTATGATTAAATTTTAAATCTCATATATTTGACTTCCAAATATGACTTTCTATTTATATAATTAAACAAAATTTATATTTATTTAATTATATCATTATACAGAATTTATATTTATAAAATTATTTAATTATACAGAATTAATATTTATAATTATTCGGATTCTGAATTGACAATTCCAACCAGACATAAGTGTATCGGTTATTTTCTCGGTTAAGCTGTTCGAGAGGCGTGTGGCTTCAAAAGGTCATATAATTGTTAATTAGAATGAAATTACAAATGTAAGATTTGACATTTCGCACCTGCTGTACATGTATTTCCCAGGTGAAACTGCCAGAGGCGGTTGTTTACATACATGTAGATGATTTCTTGTTTATTTGTCCTAGAGTAAATTATAGAAAAAATGCATTTATTAAATATGTTTTTCACTTATTGTACAAAAATACTGGTACATGTCAATAAAGGAAATACATGTTTGTATATGTAAAATTTTGCTTACACTTTAATTAGTTTTTTTTTAATAATAGTAAGATTGAAATTGTAGTAATTATTTTAAACTGGAAATCGTAGCGTGGGTTCATTTCGTGTATCGTGTATCGTTCTTTTCGTGTATCGTTCGTTTCGTGTATCTTTCGTTCGTATTTCGTTTCGTGTATTAGTCTAATTAAACTGGGGAACGATACACGGATCGAAATAAGAAATTACACGCACGAAACGCAAACGAACGGATATCGAAAAACGACCGAACGATACACGCAAACGAAACGAACGAAAAACGCAAACGATAGGAAATATATGTTAAGTTAAACGATCCAGGGTCTGTACCGATGCGTGGGAAAACAGCCCCCTCTTCAAAAAAGGCGTCTGTCGAACTATCGGGAAAACACTTCTCCTCGGATAGGTCTCAAATATTGATATCCACCTCGTTGGAAGACAGATGCTATCGTGGTCGTGATCGTATGATAGTTTGATTTACAACTACCTCTTCAATCCGTGCATATCATCACCGATGTTGTGAGTTCGAATCTCGATCAGGGCGAGGTGTACAACATTATGTGATAAAGTTTGTCAGTGACTTGCACGGTGGTTTTCTCCAGGTCCTCCGATTTTCTCCACCAATGAAACTGACCTCCATGATATAACTGCATTATTGTTGAAAGTGGCGATAAACAACGACAAACAAACAAACAATTTAAAGGTAAGAAAGCGTATTTGTAAATTGTCTGATCGTACGAAGTGACGTTAGATAAGTTGTAGTAAACGTCAATGTTTTAGCTTGCATAGTGAAATAAGAGAACTTGATATATACTTCTGTTGGTCTGATATTGTACAGTGACTTAGGATAAATTGATATACACTTGTGTTGGTCTGATATTGTACAGTGAGTTAGGAGAAATTGATATATACTTGTGTTGGTCTGATATTGTACAGTGAGTTAGGACAAATTGGTATACACTTGTGTTGGTCTGATATTGTACAGTGACTACAGTGCCTTACGATAAATTGGTACACACTTTTGTTGGTCTGATATTGTACAATATCTTAACTCCTACATAAATGTAAGAAAATGATTGGTTTAGCGTGAACTCGTGGACGCCCTGTATAACTCATACAGGGTTAGTAGATTTCATATAAAGTTAGTAAATCTCATACAGGGTTAGGAAATTACCATTAATAAGTAATAGTTGACTTGATGTATTTTGGGAAATTACTTGTGTTCTTTAAAAATTCTTTCCAGGGTTTTGAAAACAGTTTATTGTTTTTGTGATAACTTTGACTGTTCTTGCTGAACATTATGTGATATTTTTCTGTGATATAAAATATCGAAAGCTTGTATTTGTCAATTATTTTATGAATTCTTGAGTATAGACTCATAAAAGTAAGAAAAAACTCAGAACTTGATATACACGTAATTGTCCTACATTGCACAGTGACTTAGGAGAGATTGATATATACATAAGTATCCTATATTGCACAGTGACTTAGGAAAACTTGGTGTACACGTTATTGTATGATATTGCGCAATGCTTTAGACTATGCTTAACAGAAATTATGTAAAATTTAATATGCGGCTTTTAGGAAATCACTGAATACAACATGCCACTGCTAATAACGTCTTTGGTGTCTAAGCATGTCTGGCAGAGTTGGTTTATACTTTCATCGATACACCAAAACAGGTTCAAATAACCAGTAACTTTAGGTCAAACAAACGACATATTTCATGATATTAACCTGGAACTTGTTACCATTACTGGACTTTATATGTCACAAATTATAAGACATAGTATATGTATTATTTGCTTACGCGGGTTTTACTAAGCAGTGGGTTTGTAATAAAAAGGCCAGTATTACGGCTGTCATTTCTGTGGAGATTTTGCAACGATACAGCTGAAAATTGTTGGCATTGAACTCAAAACAACCAATAAGTGTTGGAACATTTGTTTTGTTAAATTGTATATTTGAATGACGTTATTTTGTTATTTTATTTCTGTTTCATTTCACCTGATTTGCTGGATTGCCCTAGCCAATACTTTCTAATTGTTTATACATTAAACGTTATACTTATCGCCCCGAAATAGCTGAAATATTGTTGAAAGTGATGCTAAGCACCATGGCCCTAAGCATTCAGATCAGAGATAAAGCAACAATTTATTGATGTGACGCTTTAATTTATAAAAGTGAGCATGCTGTTATTAATAAAATTAGTTTAGAATTAACACCACGTCACCCAACACTAGATGAGGCTTTGTAATACAGTTATTAAGATTAATATTGGTAAGATAAACATTGATAGAAATCAGATAAACACAATGCTGCTTCAATAAAAGTTGGATAATTCATCCTGATCAAATCGAGTATTTGTTAATACAATTTTGACTACTTTGAAAATATTTAAAAAAAAATCAAATATAATATAACATATGACAAGTTATACAAAATATGAAGTTACGAAGTTATGCAAAATATGCGAAGTTATGCAAAATATGAATAGTTATACAAAAAATTGAGCTATGTAAAATATGAATAGTTTTACAATAAATGAAGTTATACAAAATATGAATAGTAATACAATAAATGAAGTTATACAACATATACAAAGTTATACGAACATGACGTTATACTAAATATGAAGCTATGCAAAATGTGAAACGCTTTCCGTGATTTCTTATTATGCAATTGCTTGATAGAAAGATACATGATCATGCTTCAATAACTTGCTAATGATCATTTCATTTAACTGATATAATAATTTGTTCTATCTAAAAATTAGCCTTTTTTATGACATATTTAAATACAATAATAAAACAAATATATAAAATTACGAAATAAGTACATGTATTATGAAATGAACATTTAAACAGTAATTGTCAACAATTCCACCAATATAAAAAAAACCGAACAAGTCCCCCAAACCACTGATCACATGACAATGCCATGACCTATGGCTCTGGATATCGCTGCACGCGCAAAATGTGTTGTATGTGTCAAAGTTTAACTTAATGTAAAACAGCTGTTGACACTATGTGGCTTAAATAGTCCATCCACACCTGTTACATGAAGTTATCTGTCGCGTATTGTGACAACACTTAAAAATATATCATAGCAAATACGTTAGTTTGTCTACCCTGAACATATAAGTGACGTTGTTTAATCTATAAAAGTTAAACATATGGAATATCAAAATCATATTGTGCTTGTTCGAGGAGCTATAGTTTGTTATTTATCTTATAATCTAAAACATTACATGATGCATACTGAGCTTAGAGGTTATTTAAAATGAGGTTAAGATGTTGACCAATACAAGTATATAACATACATGTACTTTACCGAGAAAATATATAGTTTATTTATACAAGATTTAGTAACATGTAAAAAGGTGATGTTTCGTTAGTTGTTTCGCAGCTAGTTTCATCTTTACCGACACTGTGCACAAATAGTGCTTATCCTGTCAAAACAACTGTAAAATGTCTGAAAGAGTAGAAGCAATCGTCATTCTAATCGTTGTCACAGTTACTCTCCTACATGTTGGTGCTTATACTGTTACCGTTGTGCAACATGAATCAGCTCTCAGAAAAGCTATTTGTTGGTCAGTGACCATATACAACACCAAATGCCCAGTCAATACACTTTGACTGCTCATATTAGAACTTGTGCAAGATTAATTACATTGTGGCATGATGCTCCTTTCTCAATACAACTAATATCTTAATAAAGCAAAACATCACTGGTTTGATATGCGTGTACTTGTTGCAGGGTACTATTATTTATCTAGAATATTGTTTCACACACACACACATACGACACAACATAATAAAGTAAAACATTGAGCGGACCCATAATAAAACTAGAAAAGAAGTATGCCCCCGCACTTCATAATTATGGACAATGTTGTTTTGCTAGGAGTGATTTTTTTAAAAACTGAAGTGTGTCTGTAAGATACACATGATGCCCCCGCCTGACCATAAGCAATTGTAAACAAGTCAAAAAATGTAGTAGGAGCCATACAAACCATGCTTCCATTATGTAGCTAGTAAGAAGGAAATGAAGTCCAACTACCTGTTATTTTGAGAATATTTGATGAAAATCAAAATCCTGTGGACATGCACACCTCAATTATGTGTAAAAACATCCTGCAAAATATTAAAGCTGTAGATATAAAGCTGTAGGAAGAGATAGCCGGACAAATCATGTATCTATATCCACACGGACGAACGGACGGACGGACAAACGGACGAACGAACGAACGAACGAATGGATGGACAAGGGTAAATTATTATGCCCCCGACTCTTCGTCGCGAGGGCATACAAACTGGGATGAACCCAGGTGCTCACGAAGGGTATGTACATGTACGTATTATACAAATATTACAGTTAAAACCCACCACAGTCCCTTATGTGGGATCCGCATCTGACATGGGGCTTTTATTTATCTATAATGGGTTACATGTAAATGCAAATTAAAAAAGTACAAGCATCAGAAACAATATACTTATACATATAAATAAAGCGGTTGTGTCTTTGGAATTATCTTTGCTATATCTCTACAAAATTCATTTTAGATATGGATTATGTTTCAATATGTGTGATAGTGGGGGTTCTGTCTTGGTATGCATTGCAGATCAACTTAAGAATCAGCTACATAAGGTCATTGCTTACTGTAATGAAAAAGAAATGTATTATGAAAGGAAAATTTAAACAGTTAGGATGCAAAATTTCACCGGCATTAGCAAATGAGCACACAAACAACTACCTCTCACATCAAATCATTGAACAGAAAAAGATAATGATATATGTCGATGGAAATCCTGGTCTAGGTCTGGGACAAGCACAAACATTATAGAGTTGCTAAACAGTTTAATGACATCCCAGCACCCGCGCATGATAATTGATAGACCGAATAATCTGTCTCTTGTGTGTCTATATTTGTCATTATATATTTTCTTTTTATTATTTGGACATTTTCTTTTTTCTTTTTTTTCTTTTTGACACACAGAGACAGAAAGCACTACGATATACAAGTTGTAGAAAGCATACAATTTGTATGCTAGGGAAATTCTAGGATTTCTCGAGATTTGTGTAATGCAAACAACTACCGTCTATTCATGAAGGATAATTCTTCAACACTAGCCGTGCACTGGGCTTAAAATATCCCTTGAGACTCCCTATATCCATTTTATTATCTATTCATTCATTCACAATATAGAGTTAATAGCATCCATTTTATAAATATTTCAACCAATCAGATTGACTCTTATATTTTAGTGGTATGCCAGACAACTCGGCCCGCGAATAACTCGGACCGTAGTAACGTAGTCCAAGACCACTCAGACCGTATTGAGGACATCTAATACGGTCCGACTAGTCTTGGACTACAGTCCGACTAGTCCTTTACTACTGTCCGAGTTGACCCGGTCCGAGTTGTTCGCGGGCCGAGTTGTCTGGCATACCACTAAGATATAAGAGTCAATCTGATTGGTTGAAATATTTATAAAATGGATGATATTAATTTATATTGTGAATGAATGAATAGATAATAAAATGGATATAGGGAGTCTCAAGGGATATTTTAAGCCCAGTGCACCGCTAGAGTTGAAGAATTATCCTTCATGAATAGACCGGTAGTTGTTTGCATTACACAAAACTCGAGAAATTCCAGAATTTCCAGCGCATGCAAATTGTATGCTTTCTACAACTTTTATATCGTAGTGCTTTCTGTCTCTGTGTGTAAAAAAAAGTCCAAATAGTAAAAAGAAAAAATATAATGACAAATATAGACACACAAGAGACAGATTATTCGGTCTAGATAATTATATATCCAACGCAATGCAAATATAAACACAGTAATAAAAATGAAGATATTCACCTTCACCAAAAAAAACCCACAACTAAGTAACTAAAAATGACAGCATAGACACAGACAGTACAATAGCAGGGTTAGTAAACGTTCGTAGTTAACATACTATTAGCTAGGACCGTTACTCTCAGATTTGATTTTTTAGCATATATTTAATATTATCGCGTTATTCGATCTTTAGTTTTATATGTATGTTTTGTAGAACTTTGTTTGTCCTTTTGTACTTTTTCTTTTGGCCATGGTGTTGCCCGTTCGTCTTCGATATACGATTATGATTGCCCCTTTGGTATCTTCAAACTCTTCTTGCATGTCCCCATGGTTTCACTAAGAAAAGGGAGGATCATGTATTTGGGTATTAGAGGTATCGATTTTGCCTCTTTCTACGATTTTGAGGTTTGAGTTTGGAATTGCTCCGACAGCTAAGTCTATTTATTTTCATCTTATTCTAATAAGATTAGACATTGTGGTGATCAGTTGAATTGGTGGAGGATAGTGGATTACCCGAAGATAATGATGATGATATGATTTTTGACGGCGACTTTCCAAAATCGAAGATAAGAACCCTCCTGGTGCAAATCACTGAAACAATTTATCACATGATATTAAGTGCACCTTGCGATGAACGGTGTGCGAACGCACTAACTGGCCAGGTAATTGTAAATCCAACAATCACGACAACGACAGATTGCCTCACATTCAACCATTAGCCAACAAAATGTGGTCACCTAGCTGTTGCAAATAATTTACTGCCACTACCAAACTACAGTTAGTTCAATTTTGCCCAAATTTAAATAAAGGATACCATAAATACTGACAGGTCTACTTCATACCTTCACCTACACCTCGAAATCGAAATCGAAAGTGATAGTTGATTAAGAACGAACTTTACGACAAAAGAGATTATTTCAATTTTCCCATTGTGTATTTCCATTTATATATAGCAACATTCTAGCTGTACCTGCATATGAAGTATATATCTCTCAGATGACACGATATTCCAGAGCTTGTGGTTCCTATCAGTATTTCCTTGATAGACGGTTGCTGCTAACAAGGAATCTACTGAACCAAGGGTTCCTTTTGACAAGTTGAAATCATTACTTCGTAAATTTTACGTTTGCCACTATGACCTGGTTGACCACTATGAAATATCTCTGTCACAAAAAAAGACCACATATATGTTCCACTTGTCGTAAACACTTCTCGGTCCTTCCTCATTCACGACTTACTAACGGAATTGTAACTAGATTAACACGGGTGCAACTGGTGGAGCTGAAACTGCTTACCCTTCTGGAACACCTGAATTCACCCCCGGTTTTTAGTTGGGTTCGTGTTACTCGATCTTTAGTTGTACATGTATGTTTTCGTGATCGCTGTTTGTCATTTTGTACTTTTTCTTGTGGCCATGGTGTTGTCTGTTCTTCTTCCATTCCATATGCAGATTCTGATTGCCCCTTTGGTATCGTCAAACTCTTCTTAAGATTAAATTGATATGTGTAGCTTTTCATACATTTTAATATAGAACTATATTAATTCTATCTCCAATTTCAAAGTTCATTCACTAGGGTGCATAATTTGTCTGTTACACTTGCATATCCAAACTTAGTGAACTATGGTTTTGAAGCGTGCTGGAGATATGTGAAACTCAAAAGTATAATAGTGTGATAACAAAATTAATAATGTTATTAATTCTGTCGAAAGGATGTCCCACACATCCATGAATTGTTCATCATGAGAAATACTAAAGTGCATGTATGGCGACTCATAAATCCATCCTGTGCATTTAACATTTTTGGTATAAATTGATATCTGGAGGGGGCCGACTTCAGTGTTGTTTGTATTGATAGTTAAACACAAGACAGGATACTTTAAGATAAAACATGTTATAGTTAAATATATGTGTTATGTCTCATTTTATCTTCATATCTTATTAAATACCTCTCTAACTGACAAACGCTGCACAAGAAATAATGATGTCTGTGAGTGAATGTCAAGTTTAACATGA
>MJUT01015292.1:264319-299481 GCA_002080005.1 Gigantidas platifrons | reverse complement strand
GTATCATATTGTTAATATACTTTTCAATGTCAATATGGCGCCTTATTGAAGTGACGGAAATTGGTGCATATTTCATTGTTAACCATTGTTTTAAGATTTGTTCACGTGTGTAAGTAATTTTCGAATTTACACTCCAACATTCATCATTTTTGACACAATTTGTTTTAACAGTTATAGGTCATCTATGTCAGCAATATCAACAATCACCTATCATCTCAACTGACCTCCTTGGACATGGAAAGACCACAGTATATAACGTTGGGAATTCATGTCAAGCCTTGGGACAGACACACACATGTAGTGGGATGAAACCGGTTAATGGGATCTCAATCCCAGCCCTCCACTCTTGATAACTAGATATCCAACGGCAATACATATATAAGCAAACGATAAAAAACAAAATTCAAAAATGCATTATAGTTTTAGTTTATTCTAATTAAATCATTCAATTTAAGGTATACTATATAATTAATACATATGCTTGGGTATGATACAAGGAATCTATTTATATCTGGATCAAATATACATCTTAGCACTAAATAAACTTCAAAATGAAATACAATCAAATTCAAACAGTAACCAATTTTGCATTTTAACAATAATTCAACATTTAAAACAAGTTCAGTCAAATTTAGACAATAATCTAATCTATTTTTTTCTACAATTAATCCAACGCTAAAACAAGTTCATATTTTAAGTTGTCTTACTACGTTGGTCGTTGAAGACCTGAAATTATCAAATCTATTCAATAGGCCAGTGTGTTATCCTTTTTCTGAAAATAACAATGATATATCTCGGAGAACGAAACTATGCTCTTTCATATATTATTCCGTTATTGGTGAGACATTGATATATTAGGCTTAAAGCCAAAAATAAAAACGTATATATCAATGTCGGGACTTGTCATGCTAAATTATAGCATATAAAAAATTGTCTTGCAATAAAGAAGCTACAATAGCTTGTAGAACTATTAACTATTTATATACCATTGCATAAACATTTTACCATTAATATATTGAAGTGGACAATTTACTGTCCATTTATATATTTGAAAGCTGGAAAAGGATATCCGTTTCAGCGACATGTCTGTATATACCTTTCTATAGGAAGTGACCCCTCATCTATTCCGCCTGATAGGACACCTTGATGTTAAATGCAGAGAATGTAGGCAGCTGTTCTAATTCATGTTACTTTGAGAATACATATTCATTTTGACATAGCCACGCAATATATCATATAAAATACAAAGAAATTATATCTTACAACATTGTTTGAGAGGAAAAGGGAGAGCTACTGTACTATTCATGACCCACATTTTAGACTGTGAGCGTACCTAGGATGCGCGTCATGCAGACTAATTGTGATACCTCTGCGTTTTAGTACGCATATGTCAATGTTGCTAACAGTGAAGATGATAATAAAGCATTTAACCTTTAAATCTAATTTGTCTGTGTGTTACTGTTATGTTTATATTTATTCCATGTAATGCAATTGCTATTCTTTACAACATATCACTATTATTAATAATTGACAAATCCAATGTGTTATTAACGAGTCAAGATAAAAGCCAGATGTACATGATTGTGATATCTACGTTGTTATCACGTTTATGTTGATGTTGTTCACAGCAGAGAGGATAATAAAACATCAACTAGCTGTAATAATTTAGATCTCTGTAATAACACTATCATACCATTAAAATCCTGATACTATGATCAAATGTTTGATACTATTATAATTATAGTCAGAACATAGCTTTATACATAGTTAGAAAATGTAACACATATCCCTGTAAGACATACTAACGTTGTGGTATAACACCAATTACAAACCCGAGTTAATCTAAATATTAGATACTAATTACGTATTTATTTCTCCTTTCATATTAAGTTGAAGTTCTTACAAAAATGTAATAATTTAATAAAACACATTATCTAAATGAGAATGGCTAATGGTATAACTGTGCATAATTACTGCTGTATTTGTGATCTTCACTATTACATAATAGATGATTAGATGATGTACATTCCGACCTTGTATGACTATATACCAACCTTACCGACATACCTATATTACCACTGACTCTATTCTAAAGATTACATAGCTTGGTGGAGGTCAAACAGACTAATAGAAATATTACCATTTTGTCACAAACAATGCTTCAATGCTGACTAAAATGTTGCTATTATGATCTATAACAGTCATTTTTTTCTATCATGCGACATTGCAATTTTAATATACTGAAATATCTATTGGTTTCAATGTGTCCATTACTCATTTTTCATAAAGCTGATTTATAAATTGTATCCGATATTTGTATTTGCTTTCTGGGACGTTCACATGTTTACAACTGAACATGCTGAAAATATTATATTTCTCATTTAACAGTAGGAAGTGTTTCCTCGACACACTTTTAACTGATATAGGTGTGTGGTATTATGATTAGTATTGTTTCTTTGAGGGAGTTGAGGGAGTGCTATTAGGGAAACATTGATATGTCATGGGGAAACGGGAGAATGTTTGTTATCGGTGATAAAATGTATGTTTTCATGAATATATTATTGATGGCTTGCAACCAGGAAGAAACCGTTGATAGATAGCTTTCAGCACAGAACTCACAGGAAATATTGCAATCGAATACAGTTTTACTGTCTATCGTTTATCTGTTTGGTGTTAGCCTCTATTATAGACATACTTATTTAGTAAAAATGTTCACACTTACCTACATTTGGCGCAGTACCTGAAACAATACAAATATGAAACTAATAAGTTACATGTTAGTATTCATTGAGCAATCTCACAGTGGTCATATCTACATGAACTACTTACAGTTTATTATTTTAATATTCAATTAATAGTTTGCTTTATAGTAAGAACATATTGTCACTATTGCAGGCGGATGTGTACAAATAAGTGCATGTTATGTCAAACAAATAAATGCCACGACATAGCTGAAAAACTGCCACATATTGCATTAATCACCAAGTAATTAATCTTATATGTACACAACTTATTATTAGAAGGAACACCATCCACATTTTTCAATTGCTTGGTATAGTAACATTAATCTATTAATTCTGTTCATGTTTATCATAGTAACGCATATAAATAAAAGGTCATATAGGTCAATCAAAATAAAAAAAAATGTATTGCTGGAGGTTTTTTATGTTCACCTGAGTAGAGAAATAAACATAATGTATATGGACGATTCGGATTATTTATGTCTTCTCCACCAACAATTTATTTGAACTTCAGTTAAATGTTGTGTGCTGTTTGTCATAAATAATATGGGAAAAAAATAAATGCCACGATATAGCTGAAATACTGCTACAGTTTACTTTAAACATATTTTAATGTTCTGCTCCAGTTTGCGTTAATCACCAAAACAATCACTCATAGATGCACACAACTAATTATTAGAAGGAACATTATAACAATCAACATCATTCCATTGTTTGATGCAATAACACTAATATAGTTGTGTTGATCATGTTTATCATAGTAACATATATAAATAGAAGGTCATATTGGTCGATGAAATTAAAATGTGTTTTCGGGGTATTTATTTCACAAATGTGCATAAAGAAATAACAATAATTTATAAGAATGATTCTGATGAGGGCTATGCTTCATATTTTTGAGAACAAACATTTGATTGAACTTCAGTTCAACGTTGTGTGATGTTTATTATTCCATAGATTTACACTGATGTTCTGTCATGTGTTACTCCATTATAACAATTTATTGCACCAATGATACAGTGTGATCGTTTGCTTGAACGTTGTACTGTTGATTTTTGTATATCATATACCTGCTTACGGTTGCACACACATGTTTAAAGAGGGATCAACCGCGTATGCATAAATCAATAATCTCAGAAATATACAGGTCTGTTTCAGATGTACCTAAAACATCTGATGATATCTTATGTCGTTTGTTTCGAACGTATTTAGTTGTCATAATAACACAAGGTACCTTATATAAGAAATAATTAGCGTCTATTTTTCAGATTTTATGTAATATACTACCGTACATGTATTATACTTACAAATCATTACTGTGAAAAAAAAACAAAATAAAACATTACTCTTTATTGACTGTACCAGTGAAGTAATGATGGTATCGAAATCAATATATAAAGTGATATAACTACAATACTGGTATATCAGACATAGTGATCTGACATACAACATGGAGTTATTAGCCTTATCAGAAATACATGTGTGTATATTCATCATTAAATCTGACATACTGGTCTGACATACAACATGGTGTAAGTAGTGTTATCAGTGACATACATAATGGAGTTAGTAGCCTTATCAGAAATACATGTGTATACATTCATCATTAAATCTGACATACTGATCTGACATACAACATGATGTCAGTAGTGTTATCAGTAACATATGCGTGTACATTCATCATTAAATCTGACATAGTGATCTGACATACAACATGGTGTAAGAAGTGTTGTCAGTAACACATGTGTGTATATTCATCATTAAATCTGACATACTGATCTGACATACAACATGGTGTAAGAAGTGTTGTCAGTAACACATGTGTGTACATTCATCTTTAAATCAGACATACTGATCATACATATAACATGGTGTAAGTAGTGTTAACAGTGACACATGCCTGTATATTTATCATTAAGTCATACATAGTGGTCTGATATACAACATGGTGTAAGGAGTTTTATCAGTAACAGATGTGTGTACATTCAGCATTACATCTGACGTAGTTTTCAAAGCTGGAGGGTTTTGGTCACAATACAAAGCAAATACGAAGGGTAGAGACAAACAAAATAATGTGTATTACTTCATTGCAAGATGGTCAACACCTCGTTCACCTATATTCATTTTAATTTTAACTTTAGCTGATTTCTGTTATATAAGAATAACTTTAGTTTATCATAAGACATTCTTTTTTACCTTAATTTTCTACATGACGTTAGAGAACACTGAAGTGGCAATCAAAAATGGACAATCCAAAGAAAATGGCAACATAGGGTACAGAAAACGAAGAAAAACAAAACACAATATGTACTGGACACCACTATGCGTAAGCAAACACATATAGCGTGATCACTGTTTTAATGGGTTGTTGCTGAGCAATGTATATATGTCAGTGTGTTTTTTTGTAGATTCGTGTACGTCCTTTAGTCCCTCTTTGTCCTAGCCATTGTATTGTTTATCCCTCAACTTATGGCTTCAGATTACAACTTTGGCATCTCCAGACGTTTCTTAGAACACTCACAAATACGACAATGTACCTGTATATGAGAGGGTTATATTGGTTAATGATATCTCCCCTCGTAACATCGAAGTTTCAGGTGGGAGTCATAAACGTATATAAACAAACAACTGAACATATGCACTGATTCATCCATACAATTTCATAGCTAAGGTTGCTTAAATTATATCATAAATGTTGTTGTCAGTTCATCCGTATAATTTCCGATTTAAGTTTGTTTTGAATATCAATATACTATTAATTGTCAGGACATCAGTACAATTTTCTATGTTGAATGTAGCTCTATTAACGACTAAAACTGTCTACACCAAAACAATTGTGCCTGAAATCCCAGAAAATGTTTATTTTTTCCTATGCTATCAATCCATTTGTTAGAGAAAATAAGACAGTTTGCATATTTAAATGAAATAAAATACATATGCATGTATGTCGACCCAGCTAAAAAAGTACGATCATCCGATTACAGGCTAACAATTTGTGTGTTACTTCGTCATAAATAAACCTACACTACAATGATAATGAACTTTCAATGTAGTGCTGGTCTATACAATGGAAACATTATATTTTGAAGGTGAAATAAAAAGAATTGATATAATATTACTGCAGTGAATAACATAGATATGTTACTCATATACGGCATTATAGTATTACATCAATAAATATAAATGTGCTAGTGAAATGTTACGCCAGTTGTGTAAGAATACATGTAATCAAATAGAAATATGACATCGGTGTATTACATGAATAACACACGGAATCTGAAACCATATCAGATGTGTTGTTGTATAAGTATCATTAGGTCATCATATATAAGGTAAAATATGTAAATTAACGCAAACAAATCAACTCATAGCTAATGTAATTATCATTACTTTACGATAACAAGTATATTTTATTATAATGTCAATTGCATAATGATATTTAGTACAATATATAATGTACTGGATGCTGTATGTCAGTAATGTAGATGCTATATACTGTGTAAGTCATGATATGTAAGATAATCTACACAGGTACCGTAGAATATAAAATGTAAGCATATTAGATACACAGTATATACGGTCAGTATAAATGGCAGATAGTGCCGAATGTTATGGACGAAATTTGGACAAGTTTTTACATACATATATAAAACAGAAGAAAAACAAATGCAAAATACACGTTATTTCTGTACATTAGAAATTCACGCCCGACTTTGAATATACATTTGTATAACGCCAGAGATTGCTACATTTTAAATACACAGTATTAATAGAAAAGTGAAATAAACGTGATTACTTATGAAATAAAATAACAAAATATGCAGAACAGAAATACAAAAGCCGTTCCTTTACTTGATTGTGTGTATAAGTGTACAAAAAATGGACAATCCAGAGAAACTGGCAGCATAGGGAACACAAGCCGAAGACAAACAAAACAAAACTACAACGCAAAATGTGTTGGACACCACTATTCACAAACACAACAAACATAAGACTTAAGCTCTTCTTTAAGAAACTAGAGGTAAAGCTGAACCGAACATTTAAGACGGAAATCGTAACGGACATCACAATACGGAACTTCGATACACAAAATGGCATTACAAGAAAAAAATAGCAGCCCAGACACCACCAAAAAAAACGACGGTAAACTGTCATCTTCGTATATTTTTTATGGAACGCATTTTTGCGGATACGCTTTAATAAATTGTTGAAAACTTGCACTAGAGTTCACTACCACTATAAAGATCTTGTGCATACAAACAATTCTGAATGCGGAGATCTGATCTAAAAATATATGTATATTCATATTTATATGGAAAGTTATTAGCCAAATCTGACACATGTGTAGTCATTGAAAAAAATAATCGAAGGGGTTATGATAAACAAATTTCTCTTTGGAGCAGGTTTTGCTAAATGTATAAAGAAAATAGCTAATTTTTAAATTATATGAAATAATTATGTCTGGGACATACACTATTGTCGTATGTTTCCAATAAATATATAGATATCTAATCTAGTGGACGCGACACGTTTCAGCAATAACCTTCATAAAGTACGCATAAATAAAACAGCCAAATAATATAAAAGCAAGAAAACTAAAGGGAATGGACAGGATAGCCAATATAAATCAAATGGTTATTTTCAAGTGTCAAATGTCATTTTCAGAAATAACTGATACTGATCTCTTACAATTAGATTAGGAATTGAAACTTGCAGACAATTATCCCAACTTCGCTTCTTCACCTATGTAAGAACCATGTTTATATTAAATGGCAGTGTTTTCCGAGGAAACCGAGTGTGTGTGTCGAGTAATGCAGCAACCTTTCTAAAATACAATAGCTCATTTGATATTAGTCTTCCCAATCTTCTAGTGGGGATAAATTTTAGTGAGACAGGTTATGATGGATCGAAATATCAGACTATCACTCGTATACAATCTTGTCTCGGATGAAGTTGCTGCTTTTGGTATGTCTTTGTTAAAGGTCCGAAACGGTATATTGCAATAGAAATACATCAGAAACGACTGGGACTAGCAAACTGTAGCTCCGAGTGCTATCCCCGAGGAGGGAGAGAGTGATACGCTAACATTCAGATCTTTTAGTAGTATATCAGTTTAATTCCTGTTTGATATACTTTAGTGTTGTGAAGGTTAATATAAAGAAGAACAACATGATTTCCAAGTAGAAGGGTCAGAACATGAAGAAAAAATAAGTCAGATGTTTATATCCTGAAACTATGTAATAGCGGAGTGAGAGAGTCGTTGTTATTTAATGTGAAAATGAGCAATTGTTCAGCAATATAATGGCGAGATAGGTTGCAGTTCGTTGAATTTATGGTGATGGCCGTTTTAACTAAGCGAACACGATTTGTTTTTGTTTTTATGGTGCTTTCTCATTCAAACAATAGTCTGTGGGAAAATAAGTTACCAGGACACATTATCATAAGTCGGCGACACCCGTCTCCTCTTTCTTCATTGGAGTGTGTACTTACCCTAGAAGCAGCAAATATCAAGTTCTAGCCATTGGTTTGACACACCCCCGACTCGAACCCTCGACGCACATTACTCGGGGCGAGCGGGCTAATAATTGCATCAATGATTTGGTTGGGGATATAATAGATTTGAAGCAAGCAACTTCAACATCATATAAGACTAGCTTATAGACGAGAACAAATAAAGTTCAACGTATAAAACCGCATTTATAAATAAGTGAAAATATATTCTGAAAAATAGTTGACAATTTTTGAAGTTGCCATGATAGCTATTAAGCAAATACAAATAAACGTTCTTTTAAATAAATTGAAAGGATCAAAGATACTTTATATGACAGTATATATATTTTTGAGAATTATGATAATTTTTATGATAAAGTATGGATTTGTTATTTTACGCAAAGGCGCTCGTGACCCGCAATTGCCACCACCTTTTTTTTACTTTCTGCATACATATTTATGTTCAATAAAGCTGTTTTTATTATTTCATTACTTGTTCCTTTATTGAACTTGTTCGTGTCCATATTAATGCAATCTTATGTAAACAGCAACTTGCATGTGTCGAAAGTTTAAACAGTGGTACAGCTACTCGCTTCGGGTATGGTTAAAACAACTTTTCTTCCATTATGTCATTTGTACTAGGACATGTATCAGTACCTAAACGACATACACTTTCGTCTCTGTTCTTGTTTTGTTAATTTGATAGCTCAGGTTTCCAATATTTTCAATTTTTTCTATTATTTCTGGGCTGTCCATTAGAGATTTTCCCATATGTTTTCTCTACGTTTATTTATTGGGGTGGGTTCTGATTACGTTACATGTCAGGATATATTTTTCTGATTAGTAATTTGTTGTCTCAGACACTGATTCGAGAATTGGTTAAATTAAAAACAGAGATAATTCAACGTATGTTAATGGAGAATACACTCTAACTGTAGATTTAAATGAAATAATCACCAGATCCGCGAGAGTCGAGTTGATTATATTAAATAATCTACAAGTTAGAATGTATTCACTTACTTAATACATTTCCTTTTGCAAAGGCGTTTTTATTTTATATTTTTACATGTTTGATATTTACAAAGCTATATTAGATGACAAATAACAAATATAAAACGGAAAATTGGTATTGTCATACTCCTATCGATTCACGCTTGCACGTCGTTAATTCAAGTTCTATAAGTTATCAGCTAAGTCTTATCTTATTTGTAATTACTTGTTCGTTATTTATTTGTATTGCGAGATTATACTTAAACGTTCATGTACTCGTCAGTTCTAAACATACATTGTCATGAGTCACTATATTGAGGGAGGATAATATGTAGTTCGGTGTTTCTACGTTACAGTAAGGTCTACTATAATTATTACTGATTACGTAGGAATTAAAGGCATTTGTTCCCTATCCGACTAAAGATGATGTGTAATATGAGTTTTTTTTATCCTGTCCATCATGTCCTTTGTTCAATCTATGTAGACTTCATACAGGATCTTTTCAAGGAAAATGAAAAGAGTCTTACCCAGTCCTTTAATTTCAAGTTCCTTTTTATAGATGATGTCATATCACTAAATAAGCTTGATGAGATAAAGCATATCACAGATACAGCGAAGTCTACTTCATACCTTCACCTACACCTTGAAATTGACAATGAAGGGCCGTTAAGAACGAAATGTTACGACAAAAGAGATGATTTTAATAATTACATTGTAAGCTTTCTTTTTATGTATTTGTATATGTCACAACATTACAACGACACCCCCATGTGAAATACATATTTCTCAGTTTTTTTATCCGATATTCCCGAGCCTGTGTTTCCTATTATGATTACTTGATATACCATCAATAAGTTGTACTTGTATACTGAAAAGCATAAGAAATATGGAAATGTCTAGAACTTACAGACCTACAATTTATTTGTATATGCCAAACCGACGGTAGTTGTTTTTGTTTATAAAAGTAAAGAATTTCGAACACGATGAAGGCACGAATTCCATGTCTGAAGTGAAACAACCCAATAGCAGTGCAAACATGAAGATAAAAAAAAGAAACTCGGACAGCATGAAATCGCATTGGACACCAGTATAAGTACCACAAATAAAAACATAAACTTCCTACAAAAGAATTGGGAGTCGAACGTCGCTTTTAAGCAGAAGTCATAGCTGACATCACATCTAAAGACGTGAGGACATTTAATATGATAACATGAACAACACAAACCCCACTAAGAGACGAAAAAAGGGTCGAACTCAAGTGCTGCGGAACGACAAGCGGAAAATATAAGTCGTCATTTGTGACGCAGATAACATGTCGCGGTTAATCAAGATGTGTGGGAGACCATTAAACTTTCGAAGTGGTGATTTCAACTTAGCAACAGGGAATCATTGGTTCAGTAGTTTGCCTGTTAGCAACAAACCACAAGCAAATAATACATGAAAGGGACTAAACGAATGGGCAATCAAGAATGTATAGGAATACAACATTTCTTACAAAAAAGGTATTTTATTGAACAAATCGTTTAACTTGTGATCAAAACCTTTCAGAGGTTGTCGTAAGCCAACATGTTTCACCTAAGCATGGAATAACACAGATGTTTAATCGGAATATGATGTCCCATATCAAACTATCAGTGTGTAATAAAGATCAGATATCCTGTTACTTTATTTCACTGTCTGCGAATACATGTAAGTAAAGGATACAGTATAATTGAAACAACAGAAGCGGTCCGTATTGGAAATAACGGGTTTCATTTCCACCTCGATTACTCAGGTGAAAACAGACGGGCGTAAAAAAAAAGTTCGTTAAATCCAATATGGACAGGTTCTTTTGTTTTAGTAATAATGTATCTAACTTGTACCATATTAGCGTTGTTGAAAAACAAATGGTATGACATTTAATCCCAGCTATAACTTTAAAATTGTCTTTTTGATTTATATATCACCAATCGAGTGTGCCTTTCAAAAATATATCAAGTATTACATATAGCCAAATATACATCCTTATGTTTTTTCCTGTTAAGTGATATCGTAAAATATAATACAAGTATTTATAAGAATAATGTGATATCTTATATCAATAAAAAAGACAATGTAATCAATTAAAACTTAAAACATACTTCCTGTTATCATCAATTGAGTGCGAATTTGAAAATCATCAATTGGATCGCGGTCAAACAATATCAGGTCACTGGGGTGCAAATATTATATGGATCACGATAATGACCGACATATATTTGATATGAGAACCGATTGCGGTGGTCAATTTGATCAACACAGCTTTCGTCGGTAAAGGAAAGACTGGTCAATTAACAAAGGTAAGTAACATATTTTTTAATAGTTTTTTGTATGCTATGAAAAAGAAAATAAATAGTTCTTAGATATTATTATTTCTATTCTTAAAATGTATTTAAATTTGTATCAGCTGATTAATTCCCTGGATAATCAGTGGAGTGTAACAGGGTACATCAAGAGAAGCTTGGACTCTTGATTAAATTTGTAACAAGCAAGAATTCAGAATAAATAAAATTATTATGTTGTTAAAAAAAAAAAAAAGTAACATATTTTGAAGGCATTCATACCCTGATATATAAACCCGTTTTCTACTATAACACTGTATCAAATCATATGTGGAAGTATGGCATTTTAAGCCCAAAAAAACCCAACACATTGTACATGTGGAAATGATATATATGAAATTGATATTACTTTTCGCTTTCTTTATACTTTTTTATTTATTCAATAATTTGGATTAATATACAGCTGAACGTCTATTTCTATATTTTTTTCAGATCAGTATATACTCCGACATATCTTAAGCAGATGACGTTTGATGAACATCTTATACGAGAACGAACCGGTCATTTAGCGAAAATATATCAAATACGAATTATGATTGTTGTTTTCTGTCATTTGAACTGGTTTGAGAAAGAGTTTAAATAATTTGTCCATTAATTGCGATTATGCTATGAATATTAAACTTGTAACAAAAATGGGTCAAATTACTACAAAACTCGCTATTAACACAGCAGCCTGTAATATCGACCTCTAACACCGACCTGCAACATCGGCGTGTAACAACGGCCTGTAACATCGGCCTCATACACAGACCTGTAACTAACATTATAGGCGGCACTCACAATAGTATTGCTGGGATATGGTTTCATCGAGATTCTACAATGCATTAGTTAATCGTATATCGTCATAGCAATGGAAATGTGTGTACAGTGTCGTCAAAAAACTGAAAGGGATGTAATGTGCTGAGTTATATTTCAATATTGAGGATTTTTGAATGCTCGTGTGAATTACAGTTTGAATTGAAGTGATCTGACATACAACAAATGTGTGTATGTTCATCATTAAATGAAACATATTGATCTGACATACAACATGATGTAAGTAGAATATCAATAACACATGTGTGTACATTCATCATTACATCTGACATAGTGATCTCACATACACCATACCATGGTGTAAGTAGTGTTATCAGTAAGACATGTGTGTACATTCATCATTAAAACTGGCACAGTGATCTGACATACACCATGGTGTAATAAGTGTTATCAGTAGCACATGTGTGTACATTCATCATTACATCTGGCATAGTGATCTGACATACACCATGATGTAAGTAGTGTTATCAGTAAAATACGTGTGTGCGTGTGTTCATCATAGCATCTGACATAGTGATCTGAAATACACCATGGTGTAAGTGGTGTTATCAGTAACACGTGTGACATACAACATGGTGTAAATAATGTTATCAGTAACACTTATCATATTCATCATTAAATATGACATAGTGATCTGACATACAACTTGGTGTAAGTGGTGTTATCAGTAACACATGTGTACATTCATCATTAAATCAGACATAGTGACCTAGCATGCAACATGGGAAAATGAGTTGGTACTAGAGAAATATAAAAAAGAGGTGAATGATTTGATTTTGAAATTCATTTGGGACAATAAACCAAATTATCGTATGTTGCTTAATTAATAGTGATAAGAGGGGATAAATAAAAATAAACAGATATACTTTATATGCAAAATATTTAACAGTGAGATGGACTCATGGAATGCGATAGGTAAACACTGGTTACAGAAATACCATTATAAATATGGAGTTGTTCTTTTTATTCTGTTAGTGCTCCGATATTGAAGGATTAGAAAATCGCATCCATTCCAAAATACTATCCAGAAAATAATCAAGGATGGAGCTTTTTTGTGTCATTTTCTAAATGATATTTTAGATAAAAACATATTTGGTAACTCTGATATCAAATTTAATAGGAATCCACTTTTTTCCAAATGTTTTTGAGAAAAACATATACTTAACATCCTTTGATGTCAGGATGATTAAAGGAACTGGATAGCAATACGAAAAAAGTTTGTAAAGAAATTAAGATCAGATGAAAACGAAATGACGAAAAAATCACTAGGCTTAAAAACAGATATTAATTTGAATATTGGAAATCAAAATAATAAAATAATTGTTCCAAAAGAGCTGAAACTCAAGAATAGCAAAACAGTAATATATAAACAAATTACCCCAAAATGTCAAATAAAATGTGATACATTTTATGAAAAGAAAGTTAACTGGATATCAATTTGGTATACACTGAAGAAGATTTAATGTAAACAAGGTATTATCTAGTTGCAATGGAAATGTTTACATTACATTGTCTATTCAGAATATAAATTACAACAAATGGGAAAATGGGAAAATCAAATGGTCAATGTCATTTTTCTAAAAATGAGACAGAGTCCCTTATGCATTTGTTTTTCAGGTGTCTTAAAATTAAACATGTCTTAGATGAATTAAAACAAATTTTTTATATCATTTTTGAAAAGAATATAGTACGTGTTGAGTAAAATGTAATATTTGGGGTGTCTGAGGGAGAACAAACTGAAGACCTACTTTAATGAATTTGGTAATATGTATATTAAAATGGGTAATTTGGAAAACAAGAAATTACAAAAAATATAATAAAAGCATTTACAGGGAACCAAGTTACCACACATTTTAAAAATGAACTCAGAAGTAAAATATTAATGATCTTTTAAAATTCAAAAGTTCGAAACTTATCTGATATTATGAAATTACAGTTAGTATTGGATACATTATGAATTTAATTGTATTTATAGTTCCTTTCATTGTTTACTGTGTAATAAGAAGGACATACATGTATGTTTATAAAGTGAATATGAGAGATAACATATGATTTATTTGCTTATGGTATTGTATACTTACTACCAGCACTTATTTATTTTATTATATTGTTATTGTGAATATTTGTTAACCTTTGAGGTTTCCTGGCATATAAATTGTTTTCAGGTGTAATATCGATATAATAAAAAAAGTAACACACGGGCGTATGTTCATCATTAAAGCAGAGACAATGATCCGACATACACCATGGTGTAAGTAGTGTTATCAGTAACACATGTGTGTACATTCATCATTGATTCAGACAGTGATCTGACACACACCGTGGAGTAAGTAGTGTTACCAAAAGAAACACTTGTGGGTACATTCATCATTAAATTTGACAAAGTGCTCTGACATACAACATGGTGTAGGTAGTATTATCAGTAACACATGTGTGTATATTCATCATTAAATATGACATAGTAATCTGACATACAACATGGTGTAAGTAGTGTTATCAGTAGCACATGTGTGTACATTCATCATCAAATCAGACGTAGTGATCAGACATACAACACAATGTAAGTAGTGTTATCAGTAACACATATGTGTATATTCATCATTAGATCAGACAGTGATCTGACACACAACTTGGAGTAAGTAGTGTTATCAGTAACACATATGTGTACATTCATCATTAGATCAGACAGTGATCTGACACACAACTTGGAGTAAGTAGTGTTATCAGTAACACATATGTGTATATTCATCATTAGATCAGCCAGTGATCTGACACACAACTTGGAGTAATAGTGTCATCAGTAACACATATGTGTGCATTCATCATTAAATTTGACAAAGAGCTCCAACATACAACATGGTACAAGTAGTGTTATCAGTAAAACATATGTGTATATTCATCATTAAATCTGACAATTCTAAGTTGAAAAACCTGTGTCTAATCCCTTTGGTTTTTTTAAACAATAAAATAAGTTTAAATCATTAAATCTGACATATTGATCTGACATACAACATGGTCTAATAAGTGCTATCAGTAACACATGCTTGTACATTCATCATTAAATCAGATATATTGATCTGACATACAACATGACATATGCCGTCATTTATAGATGATATTGGCATGTTTTGTTAGAATATGATATTTATAACCACACCAATGTGACATACACCATGCGGTAGGTAGTGTTATCGGTAACATATGTGTGTACATTCATCATTAAATCTGACATAGTGATCTGACATACCTCACAACATGGTGTAAGTAGTTTTATCAATAACACCTTTGTGTACATTCATCATTAAATCAGACATGATGATCTGACATGTAACATGGTGAAATAAAGGGTACCAGAGAAATATAGAAAAGAGGTGAATAATTAGATTTGAAAATTCATTTGGAACAATAAACCAAACCAAATAGAGAGAAACGTATTTTGCTTAAATAATAACGAAGGGGGGATGGGAATGATTAACATGGACAATTTTGTCAAAAGTAAACAGATAAAATGTATATACAAAATGATTAACAGTGAGATGGACTCATGGACTGCGATAGGTAAACCCAGGTTACAGAAATACGATAATAAATTTGGAGTTGTTTTGTGTTTCTTTGTAAATGCTCTGATATAAAAGGCTTAGGTAACGCATCCATTCCATACTAGCGAGACGCTATACAAGCATGGAACATTTTCTTGGGCCATGTTCTACGGAGTCTAAAAAAATGACATTTTAGATAACACATATTTGATAACTCTGATAAAAATGTAATAGAAATCCATTTTTTTCCAATCGTTTTTGAGAAATAATATATTTAAGATAAACGATGTATGGGTCAAAAAGAATAAAACCTTTGTTGAAAATGATACTGTATTTAACAGACTGGATGATGAAAGAACCTGGATATCAGAATGGGGAAAAATAAAAAAAATAAATACCATCAATTCTTTTTAAAGAAATTAAGATCAGATGAAAATGAAAAGATGAAAAAATCTTTTGCTTTAAAAACAGATAGTAATTTGAATATTAAAAATCAAAATAATAAAATCATTGTTCCAAAAAAGCTGACACTGAACAATAGCAAGAAAGTAATATATAAACAAATCACCCCAAAATATCAAATAAAATGGGATACATTTTATGAAAAGAAATTTAACTGGATATCAATTTGGTATATCCTGAGCAAGACTAAATGTAAACAAAGCACAATCTAGTTCTAATGGAAATGTTTGCATAACATTGTCTATCTAGAATATAGATTATAAACAATGTGAAAATTAAATGGTCAATGTCATGTTTCTAAAAATGAGATACAGTCCCTTATGCATTTGTCTTACAGGTGTCATAAAACTAAACATTAGATGAATTAAAGCACATTTTTAATATCATTTTTGAAAAGAATATAGTACGTGTTGAGAAAAATGTAATCCTCGTAGTGTCTGAGGGAGAAAAAACTGCAGACCTACTTTTAGTGAATTTGGTAATTTGTATATTAAAATGGGTAATTTGAAAAACAAGAAATTACATAAAATATAATAAAAGCATTTACAGGGAACCAAATTACAACAGATTTCTAAAATGAACTGAGAAAAAAAAAACAAATGATGATTAAACAAGTCAAAAGTTCGAAACTTATATGATATTATGAAATTACAGTTAGTATTGGATACATTAAGAATTTAATTGTATTTATAGCTCTTGTCATTGTTTACTATGTAATAAGAAGAATATGCATGTATGTTTATAAAGTGAATATGAGAGATAAAACATGATTTATTTGCTTATGGTATTGTATCCATATTACCAACACTTATTTATTTAATTATATTGTTATTTGTAAATATTTGTAACAATTTGAGGTTTCCTGGTACTCATATAGAAATTGTTCTCAAGTGTAATATAGATATAATAAAAAAAAAGTAACACATGTGCGTACATTCATCATTAAAGAAGACACAGTGATCAGACATACACCATGGTTTAAGTAGTGTTATCACTAACACATGTGTATATATTCATCATTAAATCAGACATATTGATCTGACATACAACATGGTGTAATAAGTTTTATCAGTAACGCATGCTTGTACATTTATGATAGCATCTGACATATTGATCCGATATACACCATGGCTTAAGTTGTGTTATCATTAACATATGCGTGTACATTCATCATTAATTCTGACATACATATCTGTCATATAAAATGGTGAAAGTAGTGATATCAGTAATACATATGTGTATGTTCATAATTAAATTCGGTATCCTGATGTGACATACAACATTGTGTAAGAATTGCTATCAGTAACACATGTGTGTACAATCATCATTAAATGATATATTTTGATCTGACATACAACATGGTTTGAATATTGTTATCAGTAACACTTGTGTGTAATTTCATCATTAAATATGACATATTGATCTGACATACAACATGGTATGAGCAGTGTTGTCAGTAACACATGTGTGTACATTCATCATAAATTCAGACATAGTGATCTGACACTCAACGTTGAGTAGGTAATGTAATCAGCAAACACATGTGTGTACATTCATCCTTAAATTTGACATATTGATCTGATAAACAACATTGTGTAAGAAGGGCTATCAGTAACACACGTGTGTACATTCATCTTTAAATTTGACATATTGATCTGACAAACAATATTGTGTAAGAAGGGCGATCAGTAGCACACGTGTGTACATTCATCCTTAAATTTGACATATTGATTTGACAAACAACATTGTGTAAGAAGGGCTATCAGTAACACACGTGTGTACATTCATCCTTAAATTTGACATATTGATCTGACAAACAACATTGTGTAAGAAGGGCTATCAGTAACACACGTGTGTACATTCATCATTAAATCTGACATAGTGATTTGACATACAACGTGGCTAAATTAGTGGTATCAGTAACACTTGTGTGTATACTCATCATTAAACCAGACATACTGATCTGACATACAACATGATGTAAGACATTTTATCAGTAACACATGTTTGTACATTTATGATTACATTCATCATTAAATCAGACACACTGATCTGAAATAAACATGGTGTAAGAAGTGTAATCAGAAACACATGCTTGTACATTTATAATTACATCTGACATATTGATCCGACATACACAATGTTGTGAGTAGTGTTGTCAGTAACATATGTGTGTACATTTATCATAAATACAGACATAGTGGTCTGACACACAACGTGGAGTAAGTAATGTTTTCAGCAAACACATGTATGTACATTCATCATTAAATCTGACATATTGATCTGACATACAACATGGTGTAAGTAGCTTTATCAGTAACATATGAGTGTACATTAATCATCAAATCAGACATAGTGATTTGACATGCAACATGGTGTAAGTAGTGATTTCAGGAACACATGTGTGTACATTCACCATTAATTCTGACATACAGATCTGCCATACAACATGATATACTTAGTGTTACCAGTAACACACGTATGTGTACATTCGTCAATAAATCAGACATAGTGATCTAACATACAACAGAGTGTAAGTAGCATAATCCGTTACATATATGTGTACATTTATCACTAAATCTGAAGTATTGCCCCGACATACACCATAGCGTAAGTAGTGTTATCACTAACGCATGTGTTAGTAACATGATGTAGGTAGTGCAATAAGTAATGTATGTATGTATGTACATTCATCATTAAACTTTACATACTTATCTGACATACAACATGGTGTAAGAAGTGTTATCAGTAACATGTTTGTACATTCATCATTAAATCTGAAATAGTGATCTGACATTCAACATGGTGTAAGAAGGGTTATCACACGTGTGCACATTCATCATTAAATCTGACATAATGATTTGACATACAACGTGGCTAAAGTAGTGCTATCAGTAACATATGTGTGTACATTAATCATTAAATCTGACATAGTGATCTGACATGCACCACACCATGGTGTTAGTAACATGAAGTAGGTAGCGTTATCAGTAACACATGTGTGTACATTCATCATTAAATCAGACATAGTGATCTGACATACCGCATGGGGTAAGTAGTGTTATCAGTAGCACATGTGTGTACATTCATCATCAAATCAGACATAGAGATCTGAAATACAACATGGTTTGAGTACTGTTATCAGTAACACTTGTGTGTAAATTTCATCATTTAATATGACATATTGATCTGACATACAACATGGTGCGAGTAGTTTTGTCAGTAATGCATGTGTAAATTCATCATAAATTCAGACATAGTGGTCTGACACACAACATGGAGTCAGTAATGTAATCACCAAAAACATGTCTATATATTCATCATTAAATCTGACATATTGATCTGACACACAACGTAGTGAAAGTAGTGTTATCAGTAGCTCATGTGTGTACATTCATCATTAAATCAGACATATTGATCTGACATACAACATGGTGTAAGAAGGGTTATCAGTAACACACGTGTGCACATTCATCATTAAATCTGACATAATGATTTGACATACAACGTGGCTAAAGTAGTGGTATCAGTAACACTTGTGTGTATACTCATCATTAAATCAGACATACTGATCTGACATACAACATGGTGTAAGGAGTGTTATCAGAAACACATGCTTGTACATTTATAGTTACATCTGGCATATTGATCCGACACACACCATGGTGTGAGTAGTGTTGTCAGTAGCACATGTGTTTACTTTCATCATTAAATCATTAAATCAGACATATTGAACTGACATAAAAGATGGTGTAAGTAGTGTTAGCAGCATCATATGAGTGTACAGCTATCATCAAATCAGACATAGTGATGTGACATACAACATGGTGTAAGTAGTGATTTCAGGAACACATGTCTGTACATTCAACATTAATTCTGACGTACAGATCTCCCATATCACATGGCATACGCAGTGTTATCAGTAACACATGTGTGTATATTCAACATTAAATCAGACATATTGATCTGACATACGACATGGTGTAAGAAGTTTTATCAGTAACACATGTTTGTAAATTTATGATTACATTCATAATTAAATAAGACATACTGATCTGACATATAATATGGTGTAAGAAGTGTTATCCGAAACACATACTTCTACATTTATAATTACATCTGACATATTCATCCGACAAACACCATGGTGTGAATAGTGTTGTCAGTACCACATGTGTGTACATCCATCATAAATACAGACATAGTGTTCTGACACACAACGTGGAGTAGGAAATGTTTTCAGCGAACGCATGTGTGTACATTCATCATTACATTTGAAATATTGATCTGACAAACAACATTGTGTAAGAAGGGCTATCAGTAACACACGTGTGTACATTCATCCTTAAATTTGACATATTGATCTGACAAACAACATTGTGTAAGAAGGGCTATCAGTAACACACGTGTGTACATTCATCCTTAAATTTGACATATTGATCTGACAAACAACATTGTGTAAGAAGGGCTACCAGTAACACACGTGTGTAGATTCATCCTTAAATTTGACATATTGATCTGACAAAAACATTGTGTAAGAAGGGCTATCAGTAACACACGTGTGTACATTCATCCTTAAATCAGACATATTGATCTGACATACAGCAAGGTATAAGAAGGGCTATCAGTAACACACGTGTGCACATTCATCATTAAATCTGACATAGTGATTTGACATACAACGTGGCTAAATTAGTGGTATCAGTAACACTTGTGTGTATACTCATCATTAAACCAGACATACTGATCTGACATACAACATGATGTAAGACATTTTATCAGTTACACATGTTTGTACATTTATGATTACATTCATAATTAAATCAGACACACTGATCTGACATAAACATGGTGTAAGAAGTGTAATCAGAAACCCATGCTTGTACATTTATAATTACATCTGACATATTGATCCGACATACACAATGTTGTGAGTAGTGTTGTCAGTAACACATGTGTGTACATTTATCATAAATACAGACATAGTGGTCTGACACACAACGTGGAGTAAGTAATATTTTCAGCAAACACATGTATGCACATTCATCATTAAATCTGACATATTGATCTGACATACAACATGGTGTAAGTAGCTTTATCAGTAACATATGAGTGTACATTAATCATCAAATCAGACATGGTGATTTGACATGCAACATGGTGTAAGTAGTGATTTCAGGAACATATGTGTGTACATTCACCATTAATTCTGACATACAGATCTGCCATACAACATGGTATACTTAGTGTTACCAGTAACACACGTATGTGTACATTCGTCAATAAATCAGACATAGTGATCTAACATACAACAGAGTGTAAGTAGTATAATCCGTTACATATATGTGTACATTTATCATTAAATCTGAAGTATTGCCCCGACATACACCATAGTGTAAGTAGTGTTATCACTAACGCATGTGTTAGTAACATGATGTAGGTAGTGCAATAAGTAATGTATGTATGTACACTCATCATTAAACTTTACATACTTATTTGACATACAACATGGTGTAAGAAGTGTTATCAGTAACATGTTTGTACATTCATCATTAAATCTGACATAGTGATCTGACATTCCGCATGGGGTAAGTAGTGTTATCAGTAGCACATGTGTGTACATTCATCATCAAATCAGACATAGAGATCTGAAATACAACATGGTTTGAGTACTGTTATCAGTAACACTTGTGTGTAATTTCATCATTTAATATGACATATTGATCTGACATACAACATGGTGCGAGTAGTTTTGTCAGTAATGCATGTGTAAATTCATCATAAGTTCAGACATAGTGGTCTGACACACAACGTGGAGTCAGTAATGTAATCACCAAAAACATGTCTATATATTCATCTTTAAATCTGACATATTGATCTGACACACAACGTGGTGAAAGTAGTGTTATCAGTAGATCATGTGTGTACATTCATCATTAAATCAGACATATTGATCTGACATACAACATGGTGTAAGAAGGGTTATCAGTAGCAGACGTGTGCACATTCATCATTAAATCTGACATAATGATTTGACATACAACGTGGCTAAAGTAGTGGTATCAGTAACACTTGTGTGTATACTCATCATTAATTCAGACATACTGATCTGACATACAACATGGTGTAAGGAGTGTTATCAGATACACATGCTTGTACATTTATAATTATATCTGGCATATTGATCCGACACACACCATGGTGTGAGTAGTGTTGTCAGTAGCACATGTGTTTACTTTCATCATTAAATCATTAAATCAGACATATTGAACTGACATAAAAGATGATGTAAGTAGTGTTAGCAGCATCTTATGAGTGTACAGTTATCATCAAATCAGATATAGTGATGTGACATACAACATGGTGTAAGTAGTGATTTCAGGAACACATGTCTGTACATTCAACATTAATTCTGACGTACAGATCTCCCATATCACATGGCATACGTAGTGTTATCAGTAACACATGTGTGTATATTCAACATTAAATCAGACATATTGATCTGACATACGACATGGTATAAAAGGTTTTATCAGTAACACATGTTTGTAAATTTATGATTACATTCATAATTAAATAAGACATACTGATCTGACATATAATATGGTGTAAGAAGTGTTATCCGAAACACATACTTCTACATTTATAATTACATCTGACATATTCATCCGACAAACACCATGGTGTGAATAGTGTTGTCAGTACCACATGTGTGTACATCCATCATAACTACAGACATAGTGTTCTGACACACAACGTGGAGTAGGAAATGTTTTCAGCAAACGCATGTGTGTACATTCATTATTACATCTGAAATATTGATCAGCCACACAACGTGCTGAAAGTAGTGTTATCAGCAACACATGAGTGTACATTCATCTTTAAATCAGACATATTGATCTGACATACAACATTGTGTAAGTAGTTTTAGCAGTAACATATGAGTGTACATTCATCATCAAATCAGACATATTGATTTGACATAAAACATGGTGTAAGTAGTGATTTCAGGAACACATGCGTGTACATTCATCATTAATTCTGACATACAGATCTGCCATACCACATGGCATACGTAGTGTTATCGGTATCACATGTGTGTACATTGATAATTTATTCTGACAGACAGATCTGCCATACAACATGGTATACTTAGTGCTATCAGTAACACATGTGTGTGTAGATTCATCAGTAAATCAGACATAGTGATCTGACATACAAAATGTTGTAAGTAGTATAATCCGTTACATATATGTGTACACTTATAATTAAATCTGAAGTATTGCTCCAACATACACCATAGTGTAAGTAGTGTTATCAGTAACACATGTATGTACATTCATAATTAAATCTGACATATTTATATGACATGCAGCACACCATGGTGTAAGTAACATGATGTAGGTAGTGTTATCAGTAACACATGTGTGTACATTCATCATTAAATCAGACATAGTGATCTGACATACAACATGGGGTAAGTAGTGTCATCAGTGAAACATGTGTATACATTCATCATTTCATTTGACATACTGATATGACCCACAACATGGTGTAAGAAGTGTTATCAGTAACATATGTGTCTATATTCATAATTACATCTGACATTTTGATCCAACAAACACAATGGCTTAAGTAGAGTTATCGGTAACACATGTGTGTACAGTCATCATTAAATCAGGCATGCTGAACTGACATACACCATGGTGTAAATAGTGTTTTCAGTAACACATGTGTGAACATTCATCATTGAATCAGACATAGTGATCTGATATACACCATACTAAGCAGTTTCATCAGTGAAACACGTGTGTACATTCATCATTAAATCTGACATATTGATCTGACACACAACATGGTGTAAGAAGTGTTATCAGTAACATATGTGTCTATATTCATCTTCAACTCTGGCATAGTGATCTGACATACAACATGGTGTAAGTAGTGTTATCAGTAACACATGTGTGTACATTCATCATTAAATCAGACATAGTGATCTGACATACAACATGGGGTAAGTAGTGTCATCAATGAAACACGTGTGTACATTCATCATTAAATCTGACATATTGATCTGACACACAACGTGATGAATGTAGTGTGATCAGTAACACATGTGTGTATATTCATAATTACATCTGACATTTTGATCCAACAAACACAATGGCTTAAGTAGAGTTATCGGTAACACATGTGTGTATGTTCATCATTAAATCTGACATTCTGATCTGACCTACAACATGGTGTAAGAAGTGTTATCAGTAACACAGTACCACATGTTTGTACATTTATGATTGCATCTGACATATTGATCTGACATACACCATGGTTTAAGTAGAGTTATCAGTAAAATATGTGTGTCAACTCATCATTAATTCTGGCATATTGATCTGAAATACAGCATGGTATAAGTAGTGTTATCAGTAGCATATGTGTGTACATTCATCATTAAATCTGACGTAGTTCTCAAAGTGGGAAGGTTTCGGTCACAATACAAAGCAAATACTAAAAATACATTGCAAGCAACTCGTTCATCTATATTCATTTTACAACATTCTCTAAGTAGTGTCATCAGTAACACATGTGTGTACATTCATCATTCATTATGAAATACAGACATGCCATACAACATGTTATACGTTGTATTATCAGTAACACAGGTATGTACATTCATCATTAATTCTGACATATTGATCCGACATACACCATAGTGTAAGTAGTGTCATCAGTAGCACATGTGTGTTCATTCATCATTAAATCTGACATATTGATCTGATATACAATATGGTGTAAGTAGTGTTATCATTAACAATTGTGTGTACATTCATCATCAAATCAAACATAATGATTTAACATACAACATGGTGTAAGTAGTGTTACCAATAACACATATCTGTACATTCGTCATTACATTTAACATACTGATCTGATATACAAAATGGTGTAAGAAGTGCTATCAGTAACACATGTTTTTACATTCATCATTAAATCAAGCATATTGATATGACATACAACATGGCATATGACGTCATTTGTAAATGATACTGACATGCAATATTAAAATATTACATGCATAAAACAATTGTCTGGCATACACCATGTGGTAAGTTGTGTTATCAGTAACATACGTGTGTACATTCATCATTCAATCTGACATAGTGATCTGACATACACCACACCATGGTGTTAGTAGCATGTTTAAGGTAGTGTTATCAAAAACACATGTGTGTAAATTCAACATAAAATCAGACATAATTATCTGATGTACTATATGGTGTAAGTAGTCTCATCAATAGCACATGTTTGTACATTTATGATTAACTCTGACATATTGTTCCGAGGTACACCATGGTTTAAGAAGTGTTATCAGTAACAAATGCGTTTACATTCATCATTAATTCTGACATATAGATCTGGCATACAACATGTTGGAAGTAGTGTTATCAGTAACACATGTGTGTAAATCGAACAGAAAATCAGACATAGTGATCTGATATACCATATGATGTAAGTAGTGTCATCATTAGCACATGCTTGTACATTTATGATTAACTCTGACATATTGTTCCGACGTACACCATGGTTTAAGTAGTGTGATCAGTAACACATGCGTGCGTTTACATTCATCATTAATTCTGACATATAGATTTGGCATACAACATGGTGTAAGTAGTGATTTCAGGAACCTACTGATATGCCATACAACATGGTGTACGTTATCAGTAGCACATGTGTGTACATTCATCATTAAATATGACATATTGATATGCCATAAATCATGGTGTACGTTGTGTTATCAGTAACACATGTGTGTGCATTCATCATTAAATCTGACATAGTGATTTGACATGCAAAAATGTTTACGTAATACTATCAGAAACACACATGTGTACATTCCTCATTAAATCTGACATACTGATCTGACATATAACATGGTGTAAATAGTGTTATCAGTTAAATACATGTGTGCATTCATCATTACCTCGGACATATAGCATTGTGTTTAAAGTTTCTATTACTATACAGAACAATTCCAGACAGTACTGTACACTTCAGAGAATATAATTAACATAATGGATAATGGATAACTTGTTCAATAATGAACCACACTTTTCTAAATTGATTGTCAGAGTTTGTATATATCATATAATAATATATATCTAGAAAAAGAAATTGCTGATTTAAAAACTGGATTTTTTTTCTGAACATTTTTAAAAGTCAAACGTACTATACGAACAACTGTAATATTGAAAGAATATTCCAAATCCAATTCCCTTAGTTATATCTATGAGTGAATAATATAAACCTACATACTATACCATATATATCAATTCCTTTAGTTATATATATGAGTGAAGACTATATACCTACATACTATACCACATCTATCAATTCCCGTAGTTATATCTATGAGTGAAGACTATAAACCTACATACTATACAATAGATACCAATTCCCTTAGTTATATATATGAGTGAAGACTATAAACCCACATACTATACCACATACATCAATTCCCGTAGTTATATCTATGAGTGAAGACTATAAACCTACATACTAAACCACATATATCAATTCCCTTAGTTATATCTATGAGTGAAGACTATAAACCTACATACAACACCATATATATCAATTCACTTAGTTATATCTATGAGTGAAGAATATAAACCTACATACTATACCACAGATAGCAATTCATTTAGTTTTATCTATGAGTGAACACTATAAACCTACATACTATACCACATATACATATATGAAACAAAAGAAAAACAATTGCAAAATACGCATTCTTTTTGTACATTAGAAATTTACGCCCGACTTTGAATATATAACGCCATAGATTGTCACATTTTAAATACACAGTATTAATAGAAAAGCGAGAGAAATGTGATTGCTTATGAAACAAAATAACAAAATATGCAGAATAGCCATACAAAAGCTGTTCTTTTACTTGATTTTGTGTTTAAGTGTATATAAACGTTACAAAATACCGACGGGGTAATTAAAAATGGACAATCCAGATACAACTGGCAGCAAAGAGTACTCAAGCCGAAGACAAGCAAAAAAAAGAAAAACACAACACAACCTGTGCTGGACACCATTATCCAAAAACAAACACAACAAACATAAGACGTGAGCTCTTCTACAAGCCACTTAGAGGTAAAGCTGAACCCAACATTTAAGACGGAAATCAAAACGGACATCACAATACGGAACTCCGACACACAAAATGACAATACAAAACAAAATACAAATTAGCAACCCGGACACCACCAAAAAACCGAGGGAGAAATGTCATCTTCGTCTATATTTCATGGAACGCATTTTTGCCGATACGCTTTTATAAATTGTTTAAAACTTGCACAATAGTTTACTACCACTATAAAGATATTGTGTATACAAACAAAAAAACAATTCTGAATGCGGAGGTCTGATTTATAAAGTTAGTTCCATCCATATGTATATGGAGACGTTATTAACCAAATTAAGCATTTCAAATCTGACATATGTAAAGTCATTGAACAACATACTCGAAGGGGTTATGATAAACACATGTCTCTTTGGAGCAGATTTTGCTAAATGTATAAATAAAATGGCTAATTGTAAAATTATATGAAAGAATTATGTCTACGACATACACTATTGTCGTATGTTTCCTATAAATAAATAGATATTTAATTCAATGGGCGCGACACGTTTCTGGAATAACCTTTATAGAGTACGCCTGAATAAAAAAAAAAGTCAAATAATCCAAAAGTCTTTGACAGCAACAAAACCAGAGTGAATAGACAGGATAGACAATTAAAATATAATAATTATGTTCAAGTGTCGAATGGTATTGTGAGAAATAACCGATATTGACCCCTTATAATTGAATTGGGAATCAAGTCAGCAGAAATTGAGTGCGTGATATAACAATGTTTTTATAATAAAATAGCTGATTTGCTATTGGTCGTCTCAATCTTCTAGTGATACTAGATCTTTGTGGGACAGGTTGCTGTCAACTTAGTTATGTTGGATCGAAAGAGCAGGCTATCACCTACACGCAATTGTGTCTCGGATGATGTTGTTGTTTCTGGTATGTGTTTGATATAGGTCAGAAAAGATGTCTTGTAATTGAGATACATCAAGAAGACCCGTACGTTCAACAATATTTAAAAACGTTGTTAAACATACAATGATAAAACCTAATGTACATATACAAATGAACAAAATAATAATTAACTTTTCAAACAATAATGTGAGGTCAGAGAAATACTTTGAAAAGGGTGGACAATTCAAGAACTGCTTAACATCTATTACAAGAAGGAATATTAACGAAGGAAAAGTTTGAAGATATCAGGGGGTAACTAGATTCTGTCCATCGAAGAAGTAACGACAATGAAATGACCAAACGAAAAAGAACAAACAATGACATTACATATAAAACAAAAGAGCGAGCAACAGGAACCCTATCTACAACAGGGGGTAAACACATGTGTTTCGCTAGGGTAAGCAGTTAATGTTCCATATGTGGCACCTGTCGTGTTACTCTTGCTACAAACCCGGTGATAAGTCATGAACAACAAACATAGCATATTCATAACACAGCTATTCCGTAACTAAATCATGGTGGTGACCGTAACACTTTCCAAGAGATGAACCATTAGAAACAATTGATTCAGTAGCTGCTTCATCGCCAATAATAACCCTCTATCAAGTAAATCATAATAGGAAACACAGACTCAGGAATATCAACTGAGAAATATGTATTCCACATGGATGTGTTGTTATAATGTTGTAGCATATTCAAATATATAAATAGAAAGCTCACAATGGAAATATTGAAATCATCTCTTTTGTCGTAAAAGTGCGCTCTTAACGGGCCCTCACTGTCAATGTCAAGATGTAGGACAAAGTATGAAGTAGTCTTCGCTGTATCTGTAGTATCCTTTATTTCAAGCTCAATGACATAGATACAATTGACAAAATCATAAAATGTATTTAGTGATAGGACATCATCTATATAGCGAAACTTGAAATTAAAGGACCAGGTTAGTTTCTTTTCATTTTCCTTGAGAATCTCATGTATGAAGTCTGCATATAATGAACATCACATGATGGATAGAATAAAAAAAAGCTCATTGCAAAGAAATTACATTGACGGAGGATGATGCTTAGTACGGTGTTTATACGTAATAGTAAACAGTTATGTCTACAACAATATCTCTGCGGACGTAGGAATGGTAGGTATATATTGACTACCCCTCTAAAGATGATCTAAAATATGTACGTAAGAACGGTTTGAAGATACATGCAAACTGATCAGAAGCCTAAATGGAAGAAGGACAAACAATCAAACAGCTAAAGGATACATGAACAAAAGAACAAACGGTGATCTTCACAAAACTACACAGACAATTAAGGATTGATAACGAATTAAAAATTAAAATGTCATTATTTATTTGTTTTGTAGCTTAAAACTGTGATAGCATACATAGCATTCGTTTTCATTTTTAGATACAGGATAATCTTGATGTTACTACCATAGATGAATTGATACTTAGATCGTATCATCAATAAGTTGTACTTGTTGATGTATACGGGAAAAGAAATATTTACATATCTAGAACTTACAGACCTAAAATTTATTTGTATACACCAACGCGACCGATAGTTGTTTTATGTTTTTATTTTATAAACGTAAAGATTTTTGACCAGTTTGAAGGCACGAAGTCCAAGTCTGAAATGAAACAAACCAACATGAGAGCAACCATGGAGATAAAAATAACAGCAACTCGGACAACATGAAATCGTGTTTCACACCAGTATACGTAGCACAATACAAATAATATAAATATAAAATAAACCCCTACAAAAGAAATGGGAGTCGAGACGAATCGAACGTTGTCTGCAAGCGGAAGTCGTAGATGACATCACAACACGAACCCCACTAAGAGCAGAAATAAACATTGGGGCGAACTCAAGTGTGGTCATTTTTGACGCAGAAAACCTGTCGCGGTTAACCTAGATGTGCTTGCGACCGTAAAGCTTTCGAAGTGTAGACTTCAACTTAGCAACAGGGAACTTGGTTCAGTAGTTTGCCTGTTAGCAACAACCCGCTATCAAAACATTCATGATAGGAACCAAACGAAAGGGCAACTAAGAATGGACAGGGATACTGCATTTCTTACAAAAAAGTGTGTTATTGAACAAATCATTTAACTTGTGCTCAAAAGCCTTCAGGGGTGGTCCTAAGCCAATATGTTTCATCATAATAATAGAATAACACAGGAGCTTATTCGGAATATGTCCAATATCAAACTATTGTTGTGTAATAAAGATCAGGTATCCTATTAATATATTTAACCGGCTGCGAATAACTGTAATTAAAGGATACAGTACTATTGAGACAAACGAAGCAATCCGTATTAGACATAGCGGGGTTTCTTTTTCATCCTGGGTTACTCAGATGAATGTCGAGGTGCGTACAAATAATTCACAATGTCCAATAAAGGCAACTTCATTTGTTTCAACAGTAATGTACCCAACTTGTACAATAATAGCATTGTTGTTAAAAAGCAAATGGTATGACATTGTATCCAACTACAACTTTAAAATGGGTTTATTGATTTATATATCACCAATCGAGTGAGCCTTTCATTCAATATCAAGTGTGAAAAATAACCAAATGTATATGCTTACTGTGCTTTCTTGTTAATACAGTAAAACATAATACAGAAATAAAAAAAATAATGTTATTAACATCTTAATTCAATTAAAATGACAATTGGATAAATTAAAACATAAAATATAAATCATGTTTTTGTAAATCGACTGCGTATTTATGAAAATCATAAATTCCCTCGAGGTCAAACAATATCAGATAACTGTGGTACACATATTATTGGATGACCACGATAATAACCGATTTCTCTCGTCAATTGTAATCAGCTTTCGGCATTAAAAGAAAGACTGGTCATTTAACAAAGGTATGTAATGTGTATACAATCATATATTTGCAGCGATACACACGCCGATAGACAAACACACTTTCCACAATAACATTGTATCAAATCAAACGTGGAATTTTGGCATTTTAAGCTAAAAAACGCAATGTACGTGTTGAAATGATATATCTGAAATTGATATTACTTCTCGTTTTTTTATATTCTTTAATAATTTGGAATAATATACAGCTGAACGTGTATTTGTTTTTCAGATGAATATATACAGCGATAGTTCTTAAGAAGATAACTTTTGATGAACATTTTATACGATAACAAACCAGTCAGCTAGCGAAAATATATCAAATACGAATTATGATTTTTTTTTCTGTAATAAGAACTTGTTTGAGAAAGAGTTTGAATAATTTTTCAATTAATTACGACTATTTTAATGATATTAACCTTGTCACAAAAATGGGTCACATTACTATAAAACTCGCTATTAGCACATCTGTCTGTAACATCGGCGTGTAACAACGACATGTAACAACGATCCTTTACACCTACCTCTAACAACGAACTGTAACATGGACCGGTAACAACGACCTCTAGCAACGACCCGTCAGATCGGCGTGTAACAACGACCTGTAACAATAACCGGTAACATTGACCTGTAACAACGACACGTAACAACGACCCGTCACATCGGCTTGTATCAACGACCTGTAACATCGAATTGTAACAACGACCTGTAACATCGACATGTAACTTCGATCTGTAACAAAGAAATGTAACAACGATTTGCAACAGCGATCTGTAACATCGACCTGTAAGAACGACATGTGACATTGACCTGTAACAACGACCTGTAACGTTGACATGTAACATCGACCTGTAACATCGACATGTAACAACGATCTGTAACATCGACCTGTAACATCGACATGTAACATCGACCTGTAACAACGACATGTGACATTGACCTGTAACAACGACCTGTAACATTGACCTGTAACATCGACCTGTAACATCGACATGTAACAGCGAACTGTAACATCGACCTGTAACATCGACATGTAACATTGACCTGTAACAACGACATGTAACATCGACCTGTAACAACGACCTGTGACATTGACCTGTAACAACGACCTGTAACATTGACCTGTAATATCGACCTGTAACATCGACATGCAACAACGATCTGTAATATCGACCTGTCACATCGACATGTAACATTGACCTGTAACAACGACATGTAACATCGACCTGTAACAACGACATGTGACAATGACCTGTAACAAAGACATGTAACATCGACCTGTAACATCGACCTGTAACAACGACATGTAACATTGACCTTTAACATCGACTTGTAACATCGACCTGTAACAACGACCTGTAACATCGACCTGTAACATTGACCTGTAACAACGACATGTAACATCGACCTGTAACAACGACATGTGACATTGACCTGTAACAACGACCTGTAACATTGACCAGTAACATCGACCTGTAACATCGACCTGTAACATAGACATGTAACATCGACATGTAACATCGACCTATAACAACGACCTGTAACATCGACCTGTAACATCGACATGTAACATCGATCTGTAACAACGACATGTAACAACGACCTGTAGCAACGACCCGTCGCATCGGCTTCTAGCAGCTACCTGTATCTGACATCATAAGCGGCATGCACACTAGTGTTGCTTGGAGTATTGTTATACAATTGATATTTTCAGTGTTACTAATACCTAAGAATTAGGACGTACACGCACACACAAATAAAACCAATATTTAAAACTCAACCATGTCAGCCCAATCCATCCACTCAACCACAGTCTTACATACCTTAAGGTACACATATATATAGCAAATCACTGCCTAATGAGGACAACTTTCCATAAAGGTAACATTTTTAGTTTCCCTTCAGCGACATTTACATATAAGTTTAAATGTATATCAATGTCTGAAGAAGAAGAACCTTAATTTGCATCATGATTTCTCATTAATTTTCCTTTTTAATCAACACCATCGTGGTACCAACATCTGAAGATACCATATGAAATTTTGACCCCGGGGTCCAATTTTCGTCTTTGTATTTTGCATTTTGAACTCCATCATGGTAAATTGAGCCCCCCCCCCATTTCTACCAAAACAGGGGGATTCATAATACCTTTAGATAGTGTTCGATATACCATGGGTAGTGGGGTCAAAATACCATGGATAGGGGTATTATTTACCATGTGTAGGGGTTTCATAATATGATTGATATGGAATTCGGTATACCATGGAAAATGGGTCCAACATACAATTGGAAGAGGGTTCGATATACCATTGCTAGGGGGTCAACATGCCATGAATAGGGGGTAAACATACCACAGGCAGGGGTTCGAAAATATTGGGTAGATAGTTCAATATACCATGGATAGGGGTTCGATATACCATGGGTATTTGTTTCAATATACAATGGAGACGGGCTTTGGGATACCATGGGTAGAGGGTTTAATATATCATGTGTAGGGGTGTCAAAAAACCATGGTAGGTGGTTCGATATGCCTTAGGTGGGGGGTCGAACATACCATGGATAGGGGGTTCGATATACCATGGTTATGAGGTTCGATATACCATGGGTAGGGGTAAAAATACCATTAGTAGAGGGTTCGATATATCATGGATAGAGGGGTCTGTCAAAATACCATAGGCAGGGGGTTAGATATACCATGGGTATGGGGTTCAAGTACCATGGGTGTAGGGGGCTCGATATGCCTTGGATAAAGGGCTTATGATACCATAACAAGGTGTTTGATATATCATGGGTTGGGGGTTGGAAATACCATGAGTAGGGAGATCGATATACCATGGATATAAGGGTCAACATACCATGAATAGGGGGTCAAAATACCATTGGTAGCGGGTTCGATATACCAATGGTAAGGGGTTCAACATAGCATGGGTGGGTGGTTCGATATACCAAGAGTATTAGGGGGTCACAATACCATAGGCAGGGGATTTTCTATTCCAATGGTAGGGACTCAATATGCCATGAGTAGAATTCCAATGCAGTAGTTTCTGTTATAGTTCAATGAAAAACTGAGACATAAATTAGAGCTCCTTTTTTATATTAATTCGGTCTTATACATATAGGAAATATTATTACATGTATTTACGCATCTTAAAAATGCATCCTGCCACAGGTATGAAAGGTAATTAAGGTTTTATTGCGACGCCAATAATTATCAGTTCTACTTTCACACGTTTCTAATAGATTTAATCTGTAATTGGCGAAAAGTATCATTCTTTTTTTTTTACTTAAAGCATATAGATACAAGAAGGATTTCCCTGAATGTAATCATGTAATGTCTTTTTTTCTTTTATATTAAGCAAAAACGTATGTCGAAACAATGTTGCTTTACAGTCTTTATACTGTTTTCACTGAAATTTTGAAAGCTAGGACATTGAAATCATATGAAGCCATAATTAATACATTATTTTTTGACAACAGCATAGTTTTGATTGAAATTACATTCAGAACAGAATATAATAATATCTTAAGTTTATTTTGATATTGAAATGAAGAGTAAAACTACTCTACAAAATTATGATAATTCTAAATTAATAAATAAAGGTTACAATTTTCTTAAGTTAGATTTTTAAGGAAATCGTTTTATGGCAGAAGTATCATAGAATATCTTAAACAAAGACTTTTTAGAAAGATTTGTTTAACTTAAATTATTCTACAGTTTTAGATTTTCACCATTTTTAGATAAGTATATAAAGTGATTGTAAACTGGGGAAAAACTAAACATATTAAAA
>MJUT01015292.1:231222-244699 GCA_002080005.1 Gigantidas platifrons | reverse complement strand
ATCTTCAGACGGTGCACCACATTGCCATTTGGGGTCATTTGCAGTGTTTATGCGATATAAATCAGAATTCAATGAGCTAAATTGATGTCGTAGTCTAGCATGGAGTATGCTTAGTTTTCTGGACCCTTCACCATATAACTCAGGGGATTTAACAGTTTTGTCTTTAATTATAGATATAAAACATGATATATTTGGGCTATTTCTAACATTTAAATCTAAATTGTTCCATAATGAAACAGTAGATTGCAAAAATGATATCATAGACATTTTGAGTCTACCTCTTGGTGTTGTATAGTTTTCATTTTTTCGGAGATTCTGATCACTTATACTAGATAATGTAGGAGGTAGACAATTACACAAGTATTGAGGACATAATTTATTATGCATTTTATAAAATGTTGTCAGTTTGCGAAATTTACGTCTACAAGACAACGGTTCCCATCCCGTTTCATAGTAAAGAGAGTCTCTACTTGCAAATGTTATCAGTCCTAACTATTCTAACTGATTCTAATTGCACTTTTTCGAGTTTTGCTACTTCTCGTTCAAGACACCCATCCTATACATCGCAAGCATTTTCTAATGCTGGCCTTATGAAGGTAAAATATATATTTGCTAGAGTTTGTTTGGAAAGAGTAAATCTTAGTTTTCTGAGAACATTAACCTGTTTGAAAACGACATTTACAATGTTATCAATATGATTTGTCCAATTTCCATCTGATGAAAATGTTAATCTCAACTGTTTATGTTTTTTTACAATTTCGACCGGTTCCCCATTAAATCGTAGGTCTAAATGTGGTACAGCACTAGTTGAGATAACCAGGGCTTTAGTTTTTTTAGGATTAAAACTTCTAACTACAGTTTTGCCCATTCGCTTAATTATGATAGATCATTATTAATATCAGATTTCATAACATCATAGTTTCGACAGGAGTAAGATAGTGAAGTGTCATCAGCAAATACGCGTGTTAGATTACCCAAGTTGTCTGTTATATCGCTTATGAAGAGTAGAAGAAGATGGGTTCCAAGTATTCATCCTTGGGGAACACCAGTTTTGACAGTATTGGTGTTTGCACATTCATTATTAACAAATACCTTTTGCTTCCTATCACTGACATAGTCATCTATCCAGTGTAGAAGATCACCAGTGATACCATATGAATGCACTTTTTTTTTTAAGGATTTATGCCAAGCCCTATCAAATGCCTTTGATATATCACAAAATATAAAAATAGACGCTAATCTATTATCTATATTTTTACAAATAGTATGGTAAATTTCAAGTAACTGGTAAAGGTGTGGAATGTCCAGGTAAAAATCCAGACTGATATGAATAAAATCGTCTCCACAGGCTTTGCCAATTTGAAGAGTTTGGAGAATATCTTTCACATATTGTTCGTTCTCATCTATATTTGATAATATAGCGTTTGTTCGTTGGGCTACATTTGGTGGTTCTCTATTAGAATCATTAATAGATGTAATAGAGCAAATATAGTGGTTAAGAAGATAGGCCTTTGCCTTGCCTTCATATACTAATTCCCCTCTTGATCCGTCGTACAGAGTGGGTATAGTGTAGTTATTTCCTGTTCCTTTCATCAGTCGTTTGACTAATTTCCAATAAGATTTTGAGTTTTTGCTCGAAAGAGAATTTACTAGTTCGTTAGCACTGAGGAAAAATTGTTCGCGGGCATACTAAATCATATTTTTGACTTTAGTTCGTTGCGAATTATAATTTTGCAAAGATTGATTAAATTGATTTATCCTAGCTAATTTGTGTGATCGATTCCATGAACGTATTTCTTTTCTAATTTCAGAATTAAACCAAGGTTTATCACTTTATCATATTCTTTCTAATTTTGAGGGTATTCCTCTCCCAACCTTCTCAAGATACGTGTGCGTAGACCTATTAAACATTTCATCTACACCTGTGCATTCATGCAGAAATCGTTCTCATTGGAATTCCATTATTTCATTATTAGTTTCTTAAAGTGTGCATTTTTATATAGCAATATTTTTCTCATATACGATCTCTTCAATAAACAAGGTATTTTTATATGTATTAAAGTTGCATCATGATCACTTATATCCCTGTTGACACTGATTACTTCAGAGTCTATGACAATATCTAAGTTGGACACTAGGATTGGATCAAGAAGAGATCATTCCTTGTGGGTTCTTTAATTACATTCGTGAGATGAAATTCAGAAATAATTTGTAATAAGTTGTTGTTGTTTTCACGTAATAAATCAACATTCAAATCGCCATTTATGATTATGCTTGATGTATAAGTCATAGCTTGTTCTATAGAATATTCAAAGTTTTCCTACAATGCAGCCACAGACCCAGGTGGTCTGTAAACAGTGTATATTATAATTTCAAAATTTGGAATAATAACTTCATACCAAGTTATCTCTCCTGAGTTTAAATCGTATCTAAGTTTCACATAAATATCCTGCGATGTGCATAGGAGAACACCTCCCTCGAAACAATATCTATCTGTCCTTAATATTTGATCAGAAAACCCATCAATTATTATATCATTGTGAACTATATTTGTATCTAAGTGGCTTTCTGTAGCACATATTATAGAGGACTCGGGGAAATATCTTCCACGTAAGATAATTTATTTCGAACACCTCGAGCATTGAGGTGAAACATAGAGAGCTCATAATCATGCGGGCCGGGGTTTCGGTGGACGTCGTTACCAAGAAATAATAAAAGTAGTAAAAATATGGTAAATTGGATATTAATATTAAATGGTGAATATCAATTACGCGCTATAAATCGACTAAAATTTGAGATAAAACTCACAAAACTAAGAAAGTAAATTATGTCAAAACGAACAAAAATATGGAATATATCTTAAGCAACGATGAGTAGGTTCTTGCATAAAACATACCTATTGACATTCTGTATGCTGTAATACCACTACCCATTGTCATATAACAAATACTAAATGTACATGATAGTCAGTAGATTGGCTTTGGAATGTGTTAGTTCGATCTGGTCTACAAGAAAACAATGGGGTATAATTGAAGGAAAGGAACAGAACTGTAAAATAAACAATGTAAAATATGTACAAAACAAACTATACATGTAATGTGAGTTTCAAATGTAAGAAAACATTTCATAATAAAGATAATGTATTTGAAAAGGCAACATAGTGCCATATTGTATCAGATTGTACGGATATTTATATATCACCTATCACTCTTGTACATGCAGGGAACACATATTGCAAGTCTATGACAACTACATTACTGACATACAACATCCAGTATATTATATATTGTACTAAATACCATTTTGACATTGACATTATTATGAAATGTATTCTTTATCGCAGATTAATAATAATTGCACTATTTATTAATTATAAATTACAATAATTTATATATCGTGTCAATCCGGAACACTGACTACTGGATGGATTCATTGTTGATAATAAACTAGCTCAGTTAACCTGTGCCACATGTATAAAAGGTAATTCAAATCTTAGTGTGACACCAATAATTACCAGTTTTACTTATACACTTGTTCAATGGATTTAATCTGTAATTGCTGTAAAGTATCATTCTTTTTATTATTTAAAGCATATAGATACAAGAAAGATTTCCCTCAATATAATCTTGTAATGTATATTAAACAAAAAAGTATGAGGAAAAAATGTTGTCTTAAAGCTGTTTTCACTGATATTTTGGAAGCTACGAAATTAAAATCATATCAAACCATAATTAATACATTTTGTTTTACAACAGTATAGTTTTGATTGAATAATTGATTGCATAAATTTTAACAAATTTTTGTTTTTTTATTTTAACTGACTTATTCTAATATTTTTAGATTTGTCCCATCTTACAATCACTTTATATATAAATACACAAAATGATTCATATCTCTTAAGCTTAAGATTTCTTATATAAATTTTTACATATTTTTTAATTTTAACAGACTAATTCTAATATTATTAGATTTTTTTTCCAGTTTACAATCACTTTTTTTATATAATGTTTTTTTAATTTACAATTGTGTTTAACGCATGGTATTTTAAAACCCTTACCCATGGTATGTATAACCCCCTATCCTTGGTATATCAAACCCCTTACCCATGATATATCCAACCCCCATCCTTAATATATAAAACCCACTACCCATGGTATATCGACCCCACTATCCATGTTATATACAACCTCCTACCTATGGTATTTCGAACTCCCTAGCCTTGGTATATCAAAACCCTACCTATGGTATTTTGACCCACCTATACATGATATATCGAACCCCCTTATCCATGGTATATTGAGCCCCTAACATGGTATTTTGAACAGCCTATTCATGGTATATCCAACCACTTATCCTTGGTATATCAAACCCCCTACCCATAGTATATCGAACCCTCTATCCATAGTGATCTCATATATACCATGGTGTAAGAAGTGTCATCAGTAACACATGTGTGTACATTCATGCTATGTTACAGTATGATTGAATAATACATTCTGATATTTATAATAACATTTGTCTGACATACAACATGTTAGTTCAAATATTACCATTATCGATGGCATTGATTTTTCGGATGAATGATGGTATATGGCGTAGCACGTCGTGCAACAGTATAAATAGTTAGGAATTCAGTAAAACATAAACATGCGAGCTATGTCATACAAGCATCTTAAGAAAGGGTGAGGTATGTCCTAGTAAAATATCACACACACTGTATAAACAATTTATGTTTATTTTTGTATTTTTCAAAATGTGACGCCGATTTTGATAGTTAGTGAAGATACCCCTTTCTTAGTTCTAATTAACTGTATACACTTTCTTAGAAGTAAGAGGATATACACATAATTATGTTGTAGTCAATGTGGAAACATTGAATGTACAAGCTAGAACTAGAAGGTTTTAATATTACTTTATGCATAGTTTAGAAATCCACATCGACTCCGGGAAAGGTACGGCCACTTTCCATTGTTAAATTGTGGTAAATTCAATTATTTTCGTGTATTTCAGACATTTGTACATGGACTTTAAAAGGCAGTAAGGCTTTGCCGCCTCGGAATATTTCACTGTTTTCATTATTTGTTATTTAATTTGGCTTGATTTATTGGATCAATTACAGTTCCGGAAACTATGGCATGCATGTGATTGGTAAAGATATGTGTTCAGATAATGCAGATATCGTCATGTCGGCATCTTAGATAAGCAAATTGTTCCACATTTCTCCTTAAGTCAAAATTATGTTTAATACATCATATTTGTTGCTAGTGTTGTTTAGCTAGAGTTAATTTCCTACAACCACTGAACGTATACTGTGACGCCTTTCATTTATTTCCATGTGAATTTACCTCGAGAAGTCAATGTATGCTGTAAGTATTTAAAGTACAACGTCAAATTCCGGTATCCATGGGTAGTTATTGTAATCCTACGTTATTATATGTTGTAACGTTTCTCGTTTATATACTTGGACGTAACAAATGTACCCACATCTCCTTTAATATGTATATCGCACTTCCTTACGACAGGTGTTTACAATGATAAGTGGCAAAAATATAAAACTGAAAGTTATCGTTGCATATAGTCAGTCAAGTTATTGTACTAGTCTTTTGTTTAAATAATAGAACAAGCTGGCCATAAACTTATATTATAATGAATTACATTATTGCAATAATAAATATATTCATTCGAAATACAATAGACCATAAAAAAACTATGTTTGTTTATTAACTATCATATAACCCATATTAATATACGGCACTAGCTATGTATTTCTATAGTTAATGTTATCAGTGTTTCACGACACAAAACAGCCGAGACGGAAAATTAAACAAAAACAAAAACAAATGGTATATAGTTTAAGACAATGATATTGCCTACATAACCTACATACAATACCACAGATATCAATTATCTTAGTAATATATATCAGTGAAGAATATAAACCTAAATACTATACCATAGATATCAATTATCTTAGTAATATATATCAGTGAAGAGTATAAACTTACATACTATACAATAGATATAAATTCCCTTAGTTATATCTATGAGTGAAGACTATAAACCTACATAATATACCACAGATATCAATTTACTTAGTTATATCTATGAGTGAAGAATATAAACTTTACTTTTTTCAGCTTAGGAAAACCATAGTGTCTCTACTATATCAACTAAATCTGATTAAAGAAGATAAAATGTAGTTTTGATAACACATTTGTATTTCTTTTTCACCAACAGGGTCTTGCTGAAAGCGATTTTTGAATTAATTAGCTTTAACATTTTTGGACTTCCAGTGTATCAACAAGAAACTCATCGTGCACACGAATTAAAATATACATATATTACTAATGACTGGAGGTTGATACATCTACTTGTGAAATCTTAGTCATCGATAGTATCATCCACCCAGTAGTCAGTGTTCCGGATTGACACGATATATAAATTATTGTAATTTATAATTAATAAATAGTGCAATTATTATTAATCTGCGATAAAGAATACATTTCATAATAATGTCAATGTCAAAATGGTATTTAGTACAATATATAATATACTGGATGTTGTATGTCAGTAATGTAGATGTCATAGACTTGCAATATGTGTTCCATGCATGTACAAGAGTGATAGGTGATATATAAATATTCGTATAATATGATACAATACGGCACTATGTTGCCTTTTCAACTACATTATCTTTATTATGAAATGTTTTCTTACATTTGATACTCACATTACATGTACAGTTTGTTTTGTACATATTTTACATTGTTTATTTTACAGTTCTATTCCTTTCCGTAAATTATACCCCATTGTTTTCTTGTAGACCAGACCGAGCTAGCATATTCCAAAACCAATCTACTGACTATCATGTACATTTAGTATTTGTTATATGACAATAGGTAGTGGTATTACAGCATACAGAATGTCGATAGGTATATTTTATGCAAGAACCTACTCATCGTTGCTTAAAATATATTCCATATTTCTTTCGTTTTGGCATAATTTACTTCCTTAGTTTTGTGAGTTTTATCTCTAATTTTAGTCGATTTATAGCACGTAATTGATATTCACCATTTACTATTAATATCTAATTTACCATATTTTCACTACTTTTATTATTTCTTGGTAACGACGTCCACCCAAACCCCGGCCCGGATGATTATGAGCTCTCTATATTTCACCTAAATGCTCGAAGTGTTCGAAATAAATTATCTTACGTGGAAGATATTGCCTCCGAGTCCTCTATAATATGTGCTACAGAAAGCCACTTAGATATAAATATAGTTCACAATGATATAATAATTGATGGGTTTTCTGATCAAATATTAAGGAAAGATAGATATTATTTCGGGGGTGGTGTTCTCCTATGCACATCGCATGATATTTATGTGAAACTTAGATACGATTTAAACTTTGTGTCAGGAGAGATAACTTGGTATGAAGTTATTATTCCAAATTTTAAAATTCTAATATGCACTGTTTACAGACCACCTGGGTTTGTGGCTGCATTGTGGGAAAACTTTGAATATTCCATAGAACAAGCTATGAATTATACATCAAGCATAATCATAAATGGCGATTTGAATGTTGATTTATTACGTGAAAACAACAACAACTTATTAGAAATTATTTCTGAATTTCATCTCACGAATGTAATTAAAGAACCCACAAGGAATGGTCTCTTCTTGATTCAATCCTAGTGTCCAACTTAGATATTGTCATAGACTCTGAAATAATCAGTGTCAACAGGGATATAAGTGATCATGATGCAACTTTAATACATATAAAAATAGCTTGTTTATTGAAGAGATCTTATATGAGAAAAAATGTGGCTATATAAAAATGCAGACTTTAATAAACTAATAATGAAATAATGGAATTCCAATGAGAACGATTTCTGCATGAATGCACAGGTGTAGATGAAATGTTTAATAGGTCTACGCACAAGTATCTTGAGAAGGTTGGGAGAGGAATACCCTAAAAATGAGTAAGAATATGATAAAGTGATAAACCTTGGTTTAATTCTGAAATCAGAAAAGAAATACGTACATGGAATCGATTTCACAAATTAGCTAGGAGAAATCAATTTAATCAATCTTTGCAAAATTAAAAATCGCAACGAACTAAAGTCAATAATATGATTTAGTATGCCCGCGAACAATTTTTCCTCAGTGCTAACGAACTAGTAAATTCTCTTCAGAGCAAAAACTCAAAATCTTATTGGACATTAGTCAAACGACTGATGAAAGGAACAGGAAATAACTACACTATACCCACTCTGTACGACGGATCAAGAGAGGAATTAGTATATGAAGACAAGGCAAAGGCCTATCTTCTTAACCACTATATTTGCTATATTACATCTATTAATGATTCTAATAGAGAACCACCAAATGTAGCCCCACGAACAAACGCTATATTATCAAATATAGATGAGAACGAACAAGATGTGAAAGATATTCTGAAAACTCTTCAAATTGGCAAAGCCTGTGGAGACGATTTTATTCATATCAGTCAGGATATTTACCTAGACATTCCACACCGTTTACCAGTTACTTGAAATTTACCATACTATTTGCAAAAATATATATAATAGATTATCGTCTATTATTATATTTTGTGATATATCAGTCATTTGATAGGGCTTGGCATAAAGCCTTGATAAAAAAAAATTGCATTCATATGGTATCACTGGTGATCTTTTACACTGGCTAGATGATTATGTCAGTGATAGAAAGCAAAAGGTATTTGCTAATAATGAATGTGCACCAATACTGTCAAACCTGGTGTTCCCCAAGGATGAATACTTGGAACCCTTCTTTTTCTACACTTCATAAACGATATAACAGACAACTTGGGTAATCTAACACGCGTATTTGCTGATGACACTTCACTATCTTACTCCGGTCGAAACTATGATATTATGAAATCTGATATTGATAATGATTTATCAAAATTAAGCGAATGGGCAAAACTATAGTTAGTATATTTTAATCCTATAAAGACTAAAGCCCTGGTTATCTCAACTAGTGCTGTACCACATTTAGACCTACGATTTAATGGGGAACCGATCGAAATTGTAAAAAACCATAATCAGTTGGGATTAACATTTTCATCAGATGGAAATAGGACAAATCATATTGATAACATTGTAAATGCCGTTTTCAAACAGGTTAATGTTCTCAGAAAACTAAGATGTACTCTTTCCAAACAAACTCTAGTAAATATATATTTTACCTTCATAATGCCAGCATTAGAACATGCTTGCGAGGTATAGGATGGGTGTCTTGAACGAGAAGTAGCAAAACTCGAAAAAGTGCAATTAAAATCAGCTAGAATAGTTAGGACTGACAAAATTTACAAGTAGAGACTCTCTTTACTATGAAACGGGATGGGAACCGTTGTCTTGTAGACGTAAATTTCGCAAACTGACAACATTTTATAAAATGCATAATAAATTATGTCCTCAATACTTGTGTAATTGCCTACCTCCTACATTATCTAGTATCAGTGATCAGAATCTCCGAAACAATGAAAACTATACAACACCAAGAGGTAGACTCAAAATGTCTATGACATCATTTATGCAATCTACTGTTTCATTATGGAACAATTTAGATTTAAATGTTAGAAATAGCCCAAATATATCATGTTTTATATCTAGAATTAAAGACAAAACTGCTAAATCCCCTGAGTATTATGGTGAAGGGTCCAGAAAACTAAGTATACTCCATGCTAGACTACAACATCAATTTAGCGCATTGAATTCTGATTTATATCGAATCAACATTGCAAATGACCCCAAATGACAATGTGGTGCACCGTCTGAAGATTCAATTCTTTATCTAATGGAATGTCCATTATACCAAAACGAGAGATATTGTCTGTTTAGAAACATAAGAGCAACCAACAAAAATATAGAAGCATTATTCTTTAGCAACGAGGAAATAGTTCGAGCATATATTAGACAAACAAAAAGATTCAAATCAGTGGTCGGTCATCTGGTTTACATCAACATTAATTTATTTCCCATGTTTCACTATATTGTGTTTTATATTATCTATATTTATGTATGTGCTAGTTTTGTTGTAGGGAGAAGACAGTACATGAGTTGTGATAACTTTTTGTCCAATCCCATTGCTGTTTTATTTACAATAAAATAATAATAAACTAATAGAGTGCGTAAGTCATGATATGTAAGATAATCTACACAGGTAGAACATAAGATGTAAATATATTAGATACACAAGTACTTACCTTACAAGTGATTATAATATTTAATTAAATTAAAATTACTATAATTAACATACTACTTACATTACAGATGAATCTAAAGTTTATATAATTAAATAAAAAAGAACTATAATGAAGATAATACTTACATTAAACTGAAAAGGAAATAAAAGTAAATAATTAGGATTGAAATAATATTACGAAAGTAAATAACATAGATATGTTACTCATATACGGTATTGCATCAATACACATAAATGTGCTAGTGAAATATTAAACGCGTTGTGTACACATACATGTAATCAAATAGAACTATGACATCGGTGCATTACATGTATAACACATGGAAACTCAAATGTGTTGTTGTATTAGTAGCATGAGGATATATGCAGGTAAAATGGAAAATTTACGCAAAAAAATTAACTGACCAATATTGAACATCATTATTATATGTAACAGTTCAAGACCATTACTGTTTATTTTGGTATATTGCTTGCAATGCATATATTGTAGTCAATCTAACATTTGAACATTTGACATACACATAATTGCAACATAATTTATTTATCTGCAAACCTTTAATGAAATGAGCAATATAAAACAAATACAAATCCAAATCGAAAAACACGATTTTTGAGCATTTTTTTACAGTTAAGCATGGACTACCATACAAGAGCTATGTAAAGGGAGATAATAACGGTTGATTACAAACAATGGTTTCAAATGACAAGCACAATATATTTAAACAAAAAAGTAGTTGTGACTCACAAACGAACATAGTAAGATAAATGGAAACACCTGTGTATATAAATGAGAGCAATTGGAATATCAGATTCGTTTTCAAAACGTTTGGTTTAATATGTGGTCAGTATAAATGGGAGAAAGTTCCGAATATTATGTACAAAAACTAGAAAAGTTATTACATAAATATATAAAACAAATGAAAAACAAATGCAAAATACACATTCTTTCTGTACATTAGAAATCTACGCCCGACATTGAATATATAACGCCATAGATTGCCACATTTTAAATGCACACCATTAATAGAAAAGCGAGACAAACGTGATTGGGTATAAAACAAAATAACAAAATATGCAGAATAGCCATACAAAAGTTGTTCCTTTACTTGATTTTGTGTCTAAGTGTATACAAACGTTACAAAATACCGACGGGGTAATCAAACATGGACAATCCAGAGAAACTGGCAGCAAAGAGTACCCAAGCCGAAGACAAACAAACCAAAAACACAACACAACATGTGTTGGACACCACTATCCACAAACAAATACAACAAACATAAGACGTGAGCTCTTCTACAAGCAACTAGAGGTAAAGCTGAACCGAACATTTAATACGGAAATCGTAACGGACATCACAATACGGAACTCCGACACACAAAATGTCATTAAAAAAATAAATACAAACTAGCAACCCGGACACCACCACAAAACCGAGAGTGGAATGTCATCTTCGTCCATTTTTTATGGAACGCAATTTCGGCGATACGTTTAATAAATTGTTCAAAACTTGCACTAGAGTTTACTACCTCTCTAAAGATCTTATGTATACAATCAATTCTGAATGCGGCGTTCTGATCTAAAAAGTTATGTCCATCCATATTTATATGGAGACATTATTAACCAAATTAACCATTTCAAATCTGACACGTGTAAAGTCATTGAAAAATATAATTGTAGGGGTTATGAAAAACAAATGTCTCCTTGGAGCAGATTTTGCTAAATTTATAAAGAAAATAGCTAATTGTAAAATTATATGAAAGAATTATGTCTACGACCTACAATATTGTCGTATGTTTCCTATAAATACATACATATCTAATTCAGAGCGCGCGACACATTTCTGGAATAACATTCATAAAGTACGACCAAATAAAAAAGTCAAATAATACAAAAGTCTTTGGGAGCCACAAAACCAGAAGGAATAAACAGAGGACATAGACAATATTGACAATTAAAATGTAATGATTATGTTCAAGTGTCAAATGTTATTGTCAGAAATAATTGATATTGATCCCTTAGAATTGAATTGGGAATCAAGCCAGCAGAAATCGAGTGCGCGTGTCAAGTGATATAGCAATGTTTTTTTAAAATAAAATAGCTCATTTGCTATTGGTCGTCTCAATCTTCTAGTGATACTATATCTGAGTAAAGACTATAAACCTACATACTATACCACAAATATCAATATACTTAGCTATGTATATGAGTGAAGACTATAAACCTACATAATATACAACAGATATCAATTCACTTAGTTATATCTATGAGTGACGACTATAAACATACATATTATACCACATATATCAATTCACTTAGTTATATCTATGAGTGACGACTATAAACATACATATTATACCACATATATCAATTCACTTAGTTATATATATGAGTGAAGACTATAAACCTATATACTATTCCACAGATATCAATTCCCGTAGTTATATCTATGAATGAAGACTATAAACCTACATAATATACCATAGATATCAATTCACTTAGTTATATCTATGAGTGACGACTATAAACATACATATTATACCACATATATCAATTCACTTAGTTATATATATGAGTGAAGACTATAAACCTACATACTATTCCACAGATATCAATTCCCTTAGTTATATCTATAAGTGAAGAATATAAATCTACGTCCTAGTATAGTCCTGGGATAGTACCGGACGAACTTAAATTAGCCAGAGTAAAACCATTATTTAAAAAGAACAGTAGATTAGAAATTGGCAACTATAGACCAGTAAGCATTCTTTGTATTATTTCTAAAATTCTTGAAAAAGCTGTGTATAAACAACTGGAGACACATTTGATCGATCATAATTTACTATATCAATTTCAGTCTGGTTTTAGAAGCTCGTATTCAACTGATACTTGTCTTATACATTTATTTGATCATATTAAAAAACAAACATCAAAAGGATTATTTACAGGCATGGTTATGATAGACTTACAAAAAGCATTTGACACAGTGAACCATCGAATATTATGCCACAAATTAAGATCTATGGGAGTACAAGAAGTCAAATGGTTTGAATCGTATTTAACTGGAAGAAAACAACTTGTAAATGTAAATGGGACAGAATCTGAACTCCTTAATATTACTTGTGGAGTTCCTCAGGGAAGCATTTTAGGCCCTTTGCTTTTCCTGTATTATGTTAACGACATGTCTATCAGTATTCAATCAGACTGCAAACTCTTGCTTTATG
>MJUT01015292.1:164823-207333 GCA_002080005.1 Gigantidas platifrons | reverse complement strand
TTTAGTAGTATATCAGTTTAATTCCTGATTGATAAAATTTAGTGTTGTGAAGGTTAACATCAACATGAACAACAGAGTGTCCACGTAGAAAGGTCAGAACATGAAGACAGATGTTTATATCCTGCAGTTATAGAATAGGGGAGGTGACTGTGTGGTTGTTACCTGTTTTTAACGTAAAAATCAGCAATTGTTCAACAATATCATGGCAAGATAGATTACAGTTCTTTGAGCTGATGATGATGGTGGTTTTAACTAAACGAACACGATTTGTTTAATTATTATGGTGCTTGATCATTCAAGCGAGAGTATGTTGGAAGATAAGTCACCATAACGCATTATCATAATTCCGCGACACCAGTTTCGTCTTTCTCCTTAAAGTTGTGTACTTAGCTTAGAAGCAGCAAATGTCAATTTCTAGCCCTTGGTTTGACCCGCCCCCGACTCGAACCCACGATGTACATCACTCGGGGCGAGCTTGCCAATCATTGTACCAAGGATGTGGTTAGGGGTATAACAGATATGAAGCAAGCAACAACAAAATCACATAGCATTAGCTTGTCGATAAGAAAAAGTAAAGTTCAAATCATAAAACCGCATTTATAAATAAGTCAAAATATATTCTGAAAGATAGTTGACAGGCTTTTGAAGTTGTCATGCTAGCTATCAAATAAAGAAATAAACAGCCCTTTCAATATATAGAAATCATCAGAGATGCTTTAAATGAGAGTATATACGCAAAGACGCTCGTGGCGCGAAATTACCACCCACATGTTTAACTTTCTGCATACATATTCATGTTCAATACAATTAGTTTGTTATTTCATCACTTGTTTCTTTTATTTAACTTGTTCCTGTCCATACTAAGACATTTTTTTTTTGTAAATAGCTACTTACATGTGTCGACACTATGTTCTCTTATTATCCAAGGTAAGAAAGTTCGAAACTCGTACAGCTGCAAGTTTCGGGTACGTTTAACGCACCTTATTGCCATGATGTCATTTGTACTAGGACATGCATCAATACATACAAGACGTACCTTTTCGTCTTTGTTCTTGTTCTATGAATACGATAGCTCAGTTCTCCAAAACGTTAAGATTTTGCAATTGTTTCTGGATTGTCCATAATATAGTTTCTCTTATGTTGTTACTAGCGATTATTTAACAAGGTTCGTTCTCATTACCTTACATATCAGGTTAGATTTTTCTGATTTGCAATTTGTTGTCTCAGACACTAATTCGAGAATTGGTTAAATTAAGAACAGTGAGAAATTAAGTACGTATATTACGCGCTGGAGAATACACACTAATTGTAGATTGAAATTAAATAATAACGAGATCCGTGAGAGTTGAGTTGATTATTTTAAAAAATCTACAAGTTAGAATATAGTATCTTGCTTAATAAATTTCCATTTGCAAAGGCATATTTATTTTATATCGTTACCTGTTTCATATTTACAAAGCCAAATTAGATAACAAATAACACATATAAAATGAAAAACTTGCATTGTAATATGCCATAGCGATTACCGCTTACATGACGTTAATTCAGGTTCTCTAAATTATCATCTATGTTCAGTCTTATTTATAATTACTTGTGGTCGGCTCGTTACTTGTTTGTATTGAGAGAATATACTCAAACGTGTATGTACTCGTCAGTTCTAAACATACATTGTCAAGAGTACATGAACGTATGATTTGTATAGATTAGTGGTATGATCACCGTAGCCAGGCTGTTAGACAGAAGTTTTATAAAACACCAGCATGGGTTCTTTTCCCGTATGCACAACAATATTTAAAACACGTTTTTAGGCACACAATGATAATTCAAAAATTGTTTAACATCTTTTACAAGAAAGAGCATAAACGTATGAAATAATTGAAGATCGCAAAGGGGTATCCAGAAGTAGTAAGTCAAAGAAGGAAGGACAATGCAATGACCAAAAGAAAAAGAACAAACAATGTAATTATATATAAAACAAAAGAGCGAACAACAGGAACCATACATGACACCAGGGGTGAACTTTGGTGCTCCACAAGGGTACGTAGTTCCTGTTCAATATGTGGCACCACTGGTGCTGCTCTTGTTACCAACCCGGCAATAGTCCTGAACAAGAATCATAAGATATCCGTGTCCATTTGTAATGATTAACCAAGTCATGGTGGTGACCGTAAAACTTTCCAAGATATGACTTCATCTTAACCAATATAAGCAATTGAGTATGTAGTTACTTCATCGCCAGTAGTAAGCCTCCATCAAGTAGTCATCATAGGAAACACAGGCTCGGGAATATCGGATCAACTGAGAAATATGTGTATGTCGTTGTAATGTTGTAACATATAAAATACATCAAAACGAAAACTTACAATGTAATTATTGAAATCATCTCTTTTGTCGTAACATTTCGTTCTTAACGGCCCTTCATTGTCAATGTCAAAGTGTAGGTCAATGTATGAAGTAGACTTCGCTGTATCTGTGGTATTCTTTTTCTCATCAAACTTATTTAGTGATATGACATCATCTATATTAAGGAACTTGAAATTAAAGGACTGGGTACGATTATTTTCATTTTCCTTGAATAGCCCCTGTATGAAGTCTGCATAGATTGAACAAAGGACATGATGGACAGGAAAACAAATATCATTGGAAACAAACGATATTGACGGAGGATACACAAATTTGGTTCGGTGTTTCTACGTAACAGCTAGGTCTACCAGAATTATCACTGATTACGTAGAAATGATTGGTAAAGATTCCATATCCCCAAATGATGATCTGTAATATGTACGTAAGAAAGGTTTGAAGATATATTAGAGGTGACAAGAAGCCGTAAATTGCAAAAGGACCAATATAAAATGGCTAAAGGATAAACAGTGATGTACAAAACACTACACAAAAATTTACGTATTTATAACGGGTCGGAAATTCATACGCCATTTGTGATTTGTTTCATAGTTTAAAACTTCGATAACATACACACCAACAATTTTCAATTATATACACTATTAAAGTACTTTTGTTCGTTAGCACCAGTATTCGTGATTTCTACAAAATGCAGTGATCCTTGGGGGTTTGAATTCGTGGTGTCGAGCACCATAGGCAACAATCAAGTGGTTAATAATGATTTCACAGAATAGGATAAACTTTATGTTATCATTATCCGTTAATTAGTACTTATATAGTACTATTAATTAGTTGTACTTGTTAATTTAGACAAGCAATCAGTAGACAAATTTAAATGTCTATAACTTGTAGGCCTATAATTTATTTGTATACGAAAAAACGACCGCTGGTTGTTTGTGTTTATAAATGAATGTGATTAGACCACACTGAAACATGGGGATAAAAGAACAGAAACTCGGACAACATGAAATCGTGGTAGACACCAGTATGCTTAATACACCACAAGTAAGATATATAACAACATTAACCCCGTACAAAAGAATTGGGAGTCGAGACGAATCGAACGACGTTTAACGCGGAAATAGTAGCTGACCTCACAACACGGAACTAATGACATGATATAATTTGATAACATGAACAACACGAACCCCACTTAGAGCTCAGGTGCTCCGGAGCGACAAACTGAAAATATATGTGGTCATTTGTGAAATAGACAACCCGTAGCAGCTAACAAAGATGTGCTGGCACTCGTGAAACTTTCGGTGTGATTTCCACTTAGCAACAGGGAGCCATGGCCTCAGTAGTTTTCCTGTTAGTACCAACCCGCTCTCAAGGAAATTATGATAGGAACCAAACGAAGGGGCAATCAGTAATGGACAGGAATACTACTTTCTTTAGCTAAAAGGTATTTTATTAAACAAATCATTTAACTTGTGATCCAAAGCTTTTAGATGTGGTCGTAAGCCAATATTATTCAGCTACACAGTGGAATAACACATATACTCATTTAGAATGTGATGCCCAATATCAAACTATGGCAGTGCAATAGTCAGCGGGTACAACATCAATATTTTTCTCCGGCTGCGAATAGCTGTAAGCAATATATATAGCACTATTGAGACAAAAGAAGTGGCCCGTATTGGACATAGCGGAGTTATTTTTCATGATGCGTACTCAAGTGAAGATCGATGTGTGCAAAAAGAAATGGGTTATGTCCAATGCGGGCAGCTTCTTTTGCTTCAATAATAATATATTAAATGTGTACAATAATAGTATCGCTGCAAAAGCATATGGCATGACATGTATTCCAACTACAACTTTAAAAAATGGGTTTATGGATTTATATATTTCCAATCGAGTGTGGATTTCATTCAATATCAATTATTAAAAATAACCAAGTATACAAGCTTACGTTTTGTTTTCTTGTTAACTTACATCGGAATATATAATAGAGTAATTTAAAAGAATAATGTTATTATTATCTTAAATCCATTAAAAAGACAATTTAATAAATAAAACAATTAAAACATACATCCTGCTATTGTCAATCGAGTTCGAATTTATGAAAGTACCAAGGTTCGAATTTCTTGATAGGACAACCTTTGTGTTTTGTCATCTTAGATATTTATTCGAGAATGAATTCAATATAGAATATATATAACTCAAGGTTCCGGAGACTACAAAAGTAGGCTAACTCCACATCTAGAAGAGGGAATATGCGTGTAGGAAAAGTGTGCCGATACAAAAGAAGTAATATAAAGACATTACAATGTCCAAAAGATGAGATAGAGAACCAAAGACAGAGCACCACGAATCCCACCATCAAATTGGAATGAACACATATGACCCGGAAGGGTAAGTAGTTCCTACTTCACATGTACCACCCGTCGTGCTACTATTGTTACAAAACCATTGATGTGTGATGAATGAAGAAAGGTTTTGTCGTAAGGTTTCGTTCCTAACTAGTCATCACTGTCAGTTTCGAGGTGTATCGTAATTCGTGAAGCATACCTAGCTATATATTTGATATTTTTTTTAATTCTAAACCCGACAAGATAGATGTGATCAACAAAATCACCAAACCTACAATTAATTGGTAAACGTAAAATTAAAGGATCGTGTTAGAATATTTAAATTTTTCTCGAGATGTCCCTTTGTGAACTCTGCCTCATAGGAATACAATACATGATGGGTATGATAAAAATCTGATTGGAAACAAATTATGTTCAAGAAGGACATTATTGTATACGGTGTTGATACATGACTGTAACTATAAGGTCCACAACAATTATCACTGATTACGTAGGCATGATAGGTGTCCTTTCTACTAAAGTTGATCTCTAATATGTACTCAAGAACAATTTCAAGATACCAAAGAAGTAATCAGAAGACATTAATGGGAGAAGGACAGACAATGCAGTCACTAAAAGATAAAAGGACAAAAGGACAAACAATGATCTTTAATACACTACACAGAAAACTAAGGTTTGATAATACAATTCATACTCCATTATTTCTTTGTTTTATAGCTTAAAACATTGATGACATATACAGCAACAGTTTTCAATTATATATATAGGATAACTTTAATATTATCATTATACAGTTATTGGTACTTATATGGTACTAACAATAAGTTATATGTTGTACTTGTTGGTGTATACTTGGAATCAGACGAAATATTTAATTGTCTATCACATGCAGACCTTCCATTTGTATACACCAACGAGACCGGTAGTTGTTTTTGTTTTTATTTGATAAATGTATAGAATTTCGACAACGCTGCAGGAACGAAGCCCATGTCTGAAATAAAACAAGCCAACATCAGTGCAAACATGGAGATAAAAGTACATAAGCTCAGACAACAGGAATTCCATAAAACAAACAAGAGTAAAACGAGGACAGAGATAAATTGTAATGATGTACTTCGTGATCACACAACCTACAGCAGCACATCCTTATATTAACTCTTCAAGGGTTAAAACAAATTGCATGTTCTACTTGTCCAGGAACAGTTTACTTCCACATTCCATTTGTTAGATATTCGTTACTGGTCCGCAAAGAAATATACCTGGTACCATATTTTATTATGTAATTGCTGTAACTCATTTTACAGTTTTGTGTGACCCATGTACCATAAATCTTCCAAATCGTCTGGTAAACATTAAAAATTAAAGTCAACAAATGTCCTGTTATGAATCTAGTTACGGAAGCATTACATATTGACTTAATATGACTACTGGTCCGACGGTATAGTTCGACCATTAATCCAAAGAAATGCATTGCTAAGTAAAGATGAATGCTTAGAAAATAACCAAAAAAAACCCCGTCAATATCATTCACCAATGTCTTTATTTCAAACGCAATGCAAACACTAACTAATATTTTCCTTGACATTTTTCAGTTTCAGAGATTTCCGGTAAATTATGTGGCTTTCTAAACTTTCACCTTTGATGTTTAATCGAGAAACTCGTCGTTCGCACTAAATATTCTTCAAAATGCTCATGTATCATAAAAGTACTTACATTGTAATATCAAACTCCCACAATCCGTAGATAGTATTATTGCATAGTATTTTCATGTTGAAACGTTGTTTAATTCCTGGATGGAGAACATAACATACTCAAGTGAGAACAGTTTGAAGATACCACAGGTGTAATTAGGAGCCATAAATCAAATGACAGACAACATAAAGGTAAAGCGAACAATAAAAAGGATAAACAACGATCCATAAAACTGTATACAGAAAACTAATGATAAAACAACATGAACCCCACTAAAAAGACGGAGGCTGGATGGGTTAGCATATTCTGAAAAAAAAATGAAATCATGTTGGACACCAGTATACGTCAGTAAATACAAATGACAATAATACAACATGAACCGAATCAGACATCGATTTTACATGGATATCATAGCGGATATCACAAGACAGAACTAAACGGGCGAATTTAAATGCTCGGAACGACACGCGGAACATTACTGTGGTCATTTGTGACATAGATACAGTGAAGACTTTAACTCAGACACAGGGAACCCTTGCTTCAGTAGTTTGCCTATTAGCAGCAACCCGCTATCAAAGAAACCTTGATAGGAACCAAGCGATGGGGCAATCAAGAATGGACATGGGTATATTATTTCTTTAATGAAAGTATTGTATTGAATAAATGATTCAATGTGTGCTCAAAAGCTTCTAGGAGTGGTCATAAGCCTATATGTTTCATCTAAATAATGGAATAACACACAGTTTATTTGGAATGTGATGTCCCATATCAAACTATGGTTGTGCAATAGTTATCGTGGTACCATATCAATTTCACCGGTTGTGTATTGGATATAACGATTTTTTTTCACGTAAGTATTACTCAGAGCAAGGTCCAAATCCGCTAAAAGAAATTCGCTATTTCCGAAACGGGCAGCTTCTTTTGGTTCAATAATAATACCATTTTAAAATCGGTTTATTGATTTATATAAGATATGGGGACAACTCCCCATCAAAGGCACATATTATGGTTTCATTTAGTGACCTCTATATATAAGCTTAAGTGTATGTCAATGTCAGATGAAGATTAACCTGAATGAGTAAGGTGATTTCTGATTAATTTCCTTTTTCAATCAACACCATCGTCGTACCAACAACTTACGAATTCTACCTTGTGATGACTATTATTGACTTGATATGTAAGTTGTATTGTAATGCACAGTTAGTAGGTATTGCTTCTATTGTTAAAACTAAGACCCATCTTCCTCAGACATAGATAGCTGCATTGGGTTTTGGTTAACCTGTATTAAGCTATTTAGTTTACTTACTCTCAAAGATCTAAATTATTATCTAATATTCAAGCAGTGCCTGGTGAAGATTATTTAAGCTACGCCTTTAAATATTTTATTTTATTAAAGTTAATCCATGTCTTCAGGTAAGTGAGATTTACTTTTTGAGAAAGCTTAGTATCATAAGAGTTACTCCGTTGCTTCATTAATTATATTTATTATATGAATTAATTCTAGAAATGGATCAACTCTTTCTCATTCTCATGTGTGAATATAACACTGAGGACAAAATCAGTAGAGAATTTGATCCTGATACAATGGTCGGTTGGTTTGAGCGAGTGCTACTATCCAGAGGTTGTCAATCGGGATACAAGATGTATTAAAATCTAAAATCCATTGATATTGATATTTGTTGATCAGCTTCTTTTTGGAAAGTTTATTGTGAAAGTCTATTTAAGTTGTTTGGTAGTTTGAATTTGAATCATGTTTCTGATATGTATATATAGGTACGATGCTGTCTGATATTGGTTCATTGGACTTTCCTAATTATCGTTAATATATGAATTAATGATAACTATTAATCAACTCTACATTGGAACGAGCAGCTTTTTTTTGGTTCAATAATAATACAATTTTAAAATCGGTTTATTGATTTATATAATATATGGGGACAAATCTGCTATGAAATGCACAGTTTAAGGTTCCATTCAGTGACCTATATATAAGCTTATGTGTATATCAATAGCTGAAGAATATTACGATGATATCTCATTAATTTCCATTTTCAATCAACACCATCGTGGTACCAACAACTTAATTTGATATTATAGATATTATGAATTCTACCATTTTATGACTAATACTAACATGATGTAAGTAGTATTACTATACCTCACATAATAAAGAATGAATTCTATTGGTTAAAAGATAATCACATAACATAAAATAATCTGGATATTTTTGCTTCTAATCGCCGCCAACGGGGAATATCCTCAATAATTGCATACGTCCATTGAATAACCTTATTATTCAACGGTGAATAACCTCAAGAATTACACATGTCCATTGAATAACCATATTATTCAACGGTGAATAACCTCAAGAATTACACACGTCCATTGAATAACCCTATTATTCAACGGTGTAAAAACATGGAATAATACTTTAACAATTCAAATATTAAACAGTATATTTCAACTGTATGCTCAGTATAATAAAACAGTTACGGCCCTCTGAATCAGTGAATATCTAAAATTGTCAACCCCACTAATATTATTTCCCTCGGGAAAATAATCCTAGTGGGATTGACAATTTTGGATATTCACCGATTCCGAGGGCCATACTTGTATATTGCAATATACAGTTATTAGGTATTGATTGCAAAAACTAAGGTTCATCTTCCTCAGACATAGATAGCAGTATTGGGTTTTGGCTGTCCTGTTTTAAGCTATTTAATTGTCTTACTTTCAAAGATTTACATTTTTCTCTAATATTCAACGCTTCCTAGTAAAGATTATTTAAACCAAGTCATCCACTATTTATTTTAAGAGAAGTTAACAGGTGTCCTCAGTTTAGTGAGGTTTGATCCTTGAGAGAGCATAGTACCATTATTGTTAATCGGTTGGTTCGTTGGACTTTCGTAATTATCGTTAATGTATGATTTAATAATAACAATGGATAAACTCTTATAAGTCATTTTACATGCTTACTCCCAATGACTTTTAAACTATCTGCCTCTTAAATATTCCAACTTAAATCGTGCCTGGAGAGGATTATTAAAACCACGTTGTTCAATTATTTGTTTTATCTTGTAAAATTAACAGGTGTGCACCAATACGTGGGATTTATTTTTTAAGGAAAGCATAACACTATTATAGTTTCTCGATTGGTTCATTGGACTAATTATCATAAATATATGAATGAATACAAACAATTGAGCAACGCTTTGTCATTGTGTTGTGTGAATACAACACTGAGGACCAACTGAGTAGAGAGAGAGAGTAGATCCGGATGCAATGTTCGGTTTGAACGAGTGATATTATAAAGAAGTTGTCAATCTAGACACAAGCATGTATAACAATCTAAAATCTATTGATATTGATATTTGTTGATCAGTGAACTTTTGGAAAGTTTATTGTGTAAGTCTATTTAATATGTTCGGTAATTTGAATTTAGTTTTAATCAATGGTTTGGGTTTGTCGGGTGGTGTTTAACGCCACTTTCAGCAATATTTCAGCTATATCATGGCGACCAGTTTTAGTGGTGGAAGAAGCAGGAGAACCCGGAAAGAACCACCGACCATGGGCAAGCAACTGGTAAACTTTATAACTTGCGAGTCCGGTGCACCTTTTTTGTAATAACGAAGCCGGGTGCAAACCCACATCGTATTAGTAATATGATTGTATGACTTGTTAGGTAATCCAACTACCCTGCTCATTGACCCACCAAGGCCCTTTTTAATAATGTTCCTGATATGTATATAAAGGTATGTTACAATCTGATATTGGTTCATTCAACTTTCCTAATTATCGTTAATATATGAATTAATAATAATTATTAATCAATTCTTAGTCAGGTTCTTGATTGAATACAACACTGCGGACCAAGCCAGTAGAGAGTTAATCCGGATATAAACGGGTGTTTAGATTTAAAATCTATTTATTTGTATATGTGTTGATTAACTGCTTTATGGACATTTTCTATAGTATGTCTTAGTCAATGATTAGGTAGTTTGAATATATGTTTAATCATGTTTCTCATATGTATATAAATGTACGATAAAGTATGAAATCCGAATTTTCAATTACTCTTGATAATAAGCTTTGATAAAAAAAAATATCACTAATTTGCTTAAAAAAAGCAATTGATCAATATATACACGACACGATACAGAACTGACGGGTATTCTCGCAATACAAAAACAACCAACGAACCGACCGCAACTTAACAAATTAGACAGGCCAAAGGTGAACAGTTGGGACATTTGAAATGCCTTGAAATATCTAAATATCAACGATTCTATTCACTTGAAAGACCTTGAAATATCTAAATATAAACGAGAATCGAAAGCACTGATGCCGATAACATTTTATTGTTTATTGTTTAGGTAATTGTGGCTTATTTAGCTTTCCTGCCATTCAAGTAATGCATTTCGTGCAATTCCTTATGAATGTGGTGCTCCCAATTGTCTTGAGAGCGTTTTAAACAATATTTCATAATGAAAGGCTTAGCATTAGTACATGGAATAAAACAATTGGATAATGAGGTATCCAACTAGTCCTGAGCTTCCTCCTCAGTAATTTTGTTTTCATCCATACATATGTGACTAGGGATCATTGCGAAAAGGATATGTTTACAACAGGCATTTAATACTTTTCACATTAAGAAAACGTTTTGAGTTTTATAACTTTCACTATCATGAATTCATCCTAATAAGAAGAGACAACGAACTTCAAAGAAAGAGGTATTGAAATAGCTTCTGTGTTGAAGCTTGAACTGGCAGATGATCATGGAAGACAAGACCTGGTATCCGAACCCAGTTACTGAATATACTTTATCATCATCCTTAGAACCATCAGTAAAAATCAGCAGCTGAAGCTACCCTATCATCATTCTAAGAACCATCAGTATAAAACAGCTGAAGATTATTCCCTGTCACCATCCTGAGAACCACCAGTAAGAAAACAACATATTAAGTTTCCCTATCACCATTCCAAGAACTATCATTATAAAACAGCTGCAGTTGCCACAATATTATCATCATTAGAACCATCAGTAAATACAGCTGTTGAAACCACCCTATAATCATTCAAAATTAAAATTAGTTTTTGGATAAGATTTATATAAGAATTTACATTGTGTGATTCCAAGTTCACAAGATTTTATTTGTATTGGGTTGTCTATAATAAACATTTTCATATAAAGGATTAAATACACAGTCGTAAGCAAACTTTAGGATACGCCTTCAGCCTTCAATGTGAATGCATACTGCATACCAAATTTGATATGTCTGCTTAACAGTGAAGGCTTGGTTGCTTCAACAAATAAACTCACAACCGGGATTATTCGGAAAATTCCTAGTAAGAACCGTAATGATTGCTTGATGATGATTTGTCGCAAGCGATTAAAGTTTGTCGGGTTGTTCCGTAAACATTGCATCCTTAATCTAATTTTCAGTGAATCAACGGTTTACATCAATTTAATAAATTTTATAAAACTGTGCCATTCCACCCTCAGTCAGTACTGGATACAAATTGTAAATTATTAAGTGTCTTAAGGCACAAGTTTTAATTCACTAATGTGGAATGGGACGAATGATAAAATTAAACTCACAATTAAATGTAATACATATGAAGAAGTTGTCACCGTTGTGGTTTGAAAATGTCTTGGATCAGTAAATTATTGGAGCCACAGAATGTGTCTGTACTTTACTTTATTTCTTAATTCAATATACAGTACTGTAAGGTTTGGAAGTACTGGAAGAGAAGTTAAATACATTCTGTATTGATGTATTTTGTAATTTGTCAGAACCCAAATCAATGGATTGATATGTGTGATACAAATGCTGCAATGAGTCAATCTATATGATTCAATCCATTCACAAAGATAAAAGGTAGTATGTGCTTTCATTGCATTATTTTTTTATTAATGGTTTTTTTATCATCGGATAATTAAAAAATATGTTCACATCGTCTGAATTTGTAGATATTTTTAATGTTAATATTGATTTTGTTGAATACTATGGTATTATTAGTGTATTTTCAAATAATTGGAAACAAATTATTATGGGTGCAACTATGAAATATGACAGAATGTACAATGCAATAGCTGAAAAGGTGAACGCAGAAAACATACATTGTAAATATTTACTACAACTTATTTATTCAGAGAATTCGCCTAGCGTCTACTAAGTTCCATTGACAAATTGAATGAACGATCTAAAAACTACTGTAGACAATTGGTATGAAATTTACCCGTTGTCATTAAGCATAACTAAAGATACAAAGCTTAAACACTTTCAATTTAAGCTATTGCACATAATTTTGCCTTGTAATTCATACATATATAAAAGTGGACTTAACCAATTATTTATGGAAACTGAGACAAATATGTTACATCTATTTTGGAATTGTAACTCAGTACAACATTTTTCGCTTTATGTTAAAAACACTTTTAAAGATTTGTTTTATTACTCTTTCATTGAATGCAAGGAAGATAACTATTGGCATATCAAAGATATACTTTGAGAATCGAAATACAGTAAATTATATTTAGTTAATTTCAAAATATATTCATCTTATGTAACATTATAACAGTATAAAGCACTATTTGTGGTCATCGTTTGCTGGATTTAAAGAACAAATGATTTTAAAACAGGGTTTAATTCGTGAGTTTGCATTTGCAACATTATGTTGACAATTAATTGCCAAATGTGTGGTCCATGTCAATGTTTTATATCGCGTTTCTGTCTAGGACATGTTTATAAAAAACAAATATCTTTAAATATCAATTCATGTTGTATATTAATAGTAAGACAAGTTTGAAGATACCAAATGATAATCATAATTCATAAATCGAAGGACAGACAGCACAATGGTATAGCGAAAAAGGACAAAAGGACAAACAATGATCTACAAAAGATACACATAAAACTAAAGATCGAGTAACCCGAACCCCACATTCTCAGGTTCCCTTTAGTGACTTGTATATATAGATTTGACTGTATATCAATATATGAAGATGATGAACCTTAATGTATTATATGATTTTTCAATATTAGTGTATTTTTGAATCGGGATCAGCTGATTGATCGAACATAGTTCATTTGATCTCCCGTCTAGATGAAGTAAGGGCTAAGGTCAACAGGAGTCCGATCTCCATCATCACGGGTCATGACACCAGGTAAGTATGTAGCCTCATTTAGTCTGCATTTTACGATAAGTAAACATGTGTTATTATGAGCCTATTTCAGGTATACGGCACCACATGGGGTTCACATGTTTTCAAACATTTTGAACAAAGTATGTTTAAGCTAATCAGGCACAAGTAAAGGCAGGAGACAGAAACAACGTGTTGTAGTCTGGACTGGATAACATTAACATGCCTACAATACCCTCATGTATGTCATAGAATGCAGAGTAAATGATTACAGTTCTGTGCACTCACCAATATACAAGTATCTACATTTCTATTTATGACTGCTAAATGTGTTATTGCTTAGCATTAACTGAAAGACAATTATCAGTAGTTAAATAGGTGAAATGTTGAGTTGAAACGTATACTAGTGAAAATGAACAGAAAACTAAAAAAGACCAATCTATTAAAACAGCTCCACAATGTAATCACAAATCGTAGAAACAGGAAAAATGTACATCCCTTAGACAGATAAACATGACCACTCACTTTAATTGGTTGGTACCAGCACTTTAATAAAACTTGTCGTGGTTACCTTGTTTTCTATACCAACGCTTCCCTTTTCATGGTGTGATGCGATCATACAACTCACAGCTGCAGCATCATAGCCTTCTTTGTGCACGACCGTTTTTACATTTTACTAATCACGAGACTTAATTTACTGTTAACGTTTGTAGTTATTCAACATCCTTTGTTGCCGTGTTGAACAAAATATAAATGCGACAGGTTTGCAGATACCACATAGATATTCAGAGGCCGTTAATATATACAACACTACACAGAAAACTTAAATTTGGCGATGCGAATCTCACATACGTTCGTAATTATTTTGATGGAGTCATTTGTTTGGTTTTCATGTGAAATATCAAATTAGAGCGCCACACCACCTACACATGTTATCACAGAAATATTCAGTACATAACTCTCTAATACACATTCCAGGTTTACTAGTTTGAATAATAAATTCTTAATGTTTGAAAGATTAAATTAAACTGCTTGCTAAGATGATATAAAGACAATATGTTTCATGGACCATCATAATTCAGAGAAATATTATCGGTTACAGAGTTATATAATACTCCGATCTGTTCATAGAAGCGAGATAAATGCAATGCTAGGGAAATTGTCATATTTGAATTACTACTTTTGTACCGGAAATTGGAGTACCCAGAGAAAATCATAGACCTGTCGCAAGTCACTGACAAATTTTATCACATAATGTTTTATCGAGTACACCTCGCTATCAATGGGGTTCAAACTTACAACTTAAGTGGTGATAGGCAACGATTGCACATGTAGTTGTGAATTCAACTACCGTACGACCACGACGGTTCAATTTCAGTTAGGATGAAAGGTAATTGTTTTATTGATATTGGTGGAATTTATGATTATCAATGTTTATAAACTGTCTTTTAATATCAATCAATGAACATCATTGGTTTGCTGAAAAGTATGTTTTTAATGTGTAACAGGAATCCATTTGAATATGCATACCTTGCCAATGTGAACAGTTGGACCATATCCAACAAATTTGGTTGAATAATTGACTGATTACTGTTTTAATGTCAAGTAAGCAGCATTTCAGTAATAAACAGTTGTTTTATATGTTCATGATGACAATTAAGCTTACAATCAATAATTGATGGTTGAAAGGTGGCATTTGGATAATGACCGTGAAGGAAAAAAAGGAGTAGAGGATTATGAAAAGAAAGTTAAAACAGTAATGGTCAATAATTCCTACATTATCAATCGCCACTCACTGAAAAAAGGGGGGCAACACCATCTGATGTTGGAAATGCAGGTCATGGCTTGGGACAGGATAAATGGATAGGGTCCGAAAAAAATTCATTGCAAGAGGGTACACCAATGACCACTCAAAACAATTGATGTTTGTAGTTGTGGTTAGTATAAATGGGAGAAAGTGCCGAATATTATGTAAGAAAACTTGACAAGTTTTTACATACAGTTAAAAAAAAACAAAAAACAAAAAATGCAAAATACACATTCTTTCTGTACATTATCAATTTACACCCGAATTTGAATATATAATGTCATAGATTGCCACATTGTAAATACACAGTGTTAATAGAAAAGCGAGACAAACGTGATTGCATATGAAACAAAATAACAAAATATGCAGAATAGCTATGCAAAAGTTGTTCCTTTACTTGATTTTGTGTCTAAGTGTATACACACGTTACAAAATACAGACGGGGTAATCAAACATGGACAATCCAGAGAAAGTGACAGCATAGGGTATACAAGCTGAAGACAAACAAAATAAAAACACAAAACACCATGTGTTTGACAATACTATCCACAAACAAACACAACAAACATAAGACGTGAGCTTTTCTACAAGCAACTAGGGGTAAAGCTGAACCGAACATTTAAGACGGAAATCGTAACGGACATCACAATACGGAACTCCGACACACAAAATGGCATTAAATCAAACCCAAAAAAATACAAATTAGCAACCCGGACACCACCGTCTATTTCTTTATGGAACGCATTTATGTCGATACATTTGAATAAATTTTAATAAATTATTTAAAGCCTGCACTATAGTTTATTACCACAATAAAGATATTGTGCATACAAGAAATTCTGAAGGCGGAGATCTGATCTAAAAAGTTATTTCCATCTATATTGATATGGAGACGTTATTAACCAAATTAACAATTTCAAATCTCACACGTGTAAAGTCATTGAAAAAATAATAGAAGGGGCTATGATAAACAAATGACTCTTTAGAGCAGATTTTCCTAAATGTATAAAGAAAATAGCTAATTGTAAAATTATATGTAAGAATTATGTGTAAGACATACACTATTGTCGTATGTTTCCTATGTAATTAAGTGCGCACGACACGTTTCTGGCGTAACCTTCTTAAAGTACGCCTAAACAAAAAAAAGTATAATAATATAAACGTCTTTGAGAGTAACAAAACCAAAGGAAGCAGACATCATAGACAATTGAAGTATAATGGTTAATAGACAGGATAGACAATTAAAATATAATGGTTAATAGACAGGAAAAACAATTACAATATAATGGTTAATAGACAGGATAGACAATTAAAATACAATGGTTAACAGACAGGATAGACAATTAAAATATAATGGTTAATAGACAGGATAGACAATTAAAATATAATGGTTAATAGACAGGATAGATAATTTAAATATAATGGTTGATAGACATGATAGATAATTAAAATGTAATGGTTAATAGGCAGGATAGTCAATTAAAATATAATGGTTAGTAGACAGGATAGATAATTAAGTATTATATATACCATGGATCTTGCGAATTAACTTAATTAAACCAACGAATCCGAAGGATGAGTTGGTTTAAATAAGTTCATGAGTAAGATCCATGGTATATATGGGTTGTAACATAAATTACACGGTTGACAAAAGGGTGTTCCCTTCGACGTCCGCGTTAACCATTAAATACCATGTAGATCTTTATATTAAACCATGACGTAAGCTCCTCCCACTTCCATAGAAACTTAACTATTGTTCTCATGTTAAGTAAAAATCATGGAATAGCATAAAGATCTTCATGTTAAACCATGGTTGGTAAAAGTTCATTATTTTTAAGTTGATTACTGCATACAAACATCAAAGGAAAACTGCGTATTTATGTTACAAAATATAATGGTTAATAAACAGGATAGACAATTAAAATATAATGGTTAATAGACAGAATAGACAATTAAAATATAATGGTTAACAGACAGAATAGACAATTAAAATATAATGATTATGTTCAAGTGTCGAATTGTATTGTCAGAAATGACTGATATTGATTCCTTATAATTGAATTGGGAATCAAGCCAGCAGAAATCGAGCGTGTGTTTCAAGTGATATTGCAATCTTTCTAAGATAAAATAGCTCATTTGCTATTGGTCGTCTCAATCTTCTACTGATACTATATCTTTGTGGGACAGGTTGCTGTCAACTTAGTTATGATGGGTGGAAACAGCAGGCTATCACCTACAAGCAATTTCGTCTTGGATGATGTTGTTGTTTCTGGTATGTCTTTGACATAGGTCAGAAAAGGAGTCTTGTAATTGAGATACATCAAGAAGACGCGTACGCTCAACAATATTTAAGCACGTTGTTGAACATACAATGATAAAACCTAATGTTCATATACACAAGAATAATAGAATAATTAACTGTCCGAACAATAATGTGAGGTCAGAGAAATACTTTAAAAAGGGTGGACAATTCAATAACTGTTTAACATCTATTACAAGAGGGAATATTAACGTAGGACAAGTTTGAAGATATCAGGGGGTAACTAGATTCTGTCAATCGAAGAAGTAACGATGATGAAATGACCAAACGAAAAAGAACTAACAATGACATTACATATAAAACAAAAGAGCGAGCAACAGGAACCCTACCTAAAACCGGGAGTGAACAAGGGTGTTTCGCAAGGGTAAGTAGTTCATGTTCCATAAGCGGAACGTGTCTTGTTACTCTTGCTACAAACCCGGTGATAAGTCATGACCAACACACATAACATATTCGTAGTCATTTGTAAAACAGCTATTCCGTTACCAAGTCATTGTACTGACCCTAACACTCTCCAAGAGATGACTTCATCTTAACCATGAGAAACAATTAATTCAGGAGCAGCTTCATCGCCAGTAATAACCCTCTATCAAATAAATCATAATAGGAAACACCGATTCAGGAATATCGGATCAACTGAGATATATGTATTTCACATGGATGCGTTGTTGTAATGTTTCCACATATTCAATTATATAATTAGAAAGCTCACAATGGAAATATTGAAATCATCTCTTTTGTCGTAAGATTCCGTCCTTAACGGGCCGTCACAGTCAATGTCAAGGTGTAGGTCAAGGTATGAGGTACACCTCGCTGTATCTGTGGTATCCTTTATTTCAAGCTCAATGGCATAGATGCAATCGACAAAATTGTCAGCTTTATTTAGTGATAGGACATCATCTATATAGCGGAACTTGAAAATAAAGGACCGGATTAGATTATTTTCATTTTCCTTGAAAAGATCATGTGTATAATGTCTACATAGAATGAACAAAGGAAATGATGGACAGGATGAAAAGAAAGAAATGATATTGCCGGTGGATAATATTTAGTTTCTTGGATGGAGAACGTAAAATGCTCAAGTGAGAACAGTTTGAAGATACCACAGGTGTAATTAGTAGCCGTAAATACAATGACAGAGAGCACAAAGGTAAAGCGAAAAATGGCAAAAGGACAAACAACGATCCATAAAACAGTATGCAGAAAATTAATGATCGAGCAACATGAAACCCACTAAAAAGACGGGGCCCGGATGGGTTAGCAGATTCTGCAAGACATAAAATCGTGTTGGACACCAGTATACGTCAATAAATACAAATGACACTAATACAGCATCAACCGAATCGAACATCGATTTTACGTGGAAATCGTAGCGGACATCACAAGACGAAACTAAACTGGCGAACTTAAATGTTCCGGAACGACACACAGAACATTGCTGTGGTCATTTGTGACATAGATACAGTGATGGCTTCAACCAAGATACAGGGAACACCTTGTTTCAGTAGTTAGTTGGCCTATTAGCAGCGATCCACTCTCACGGAAACAATGATAGGAACCAAGCGATGGGGCAATCAATAATGGACATAGATATATTATTTCGTAAAAACAAAATTTATTGAACAAATGATTCAATTTGTGCTCAAAAACCATTAGAAGTGGTCATAAGCCTATATGTTTCATCTAAATAATGGAATACCACACAGTTTATTTGGAATGTGATGTCCCATATCAAACTATTGCTGTGCAATAGTCATTGGGTACCTTATCCATTTCACCGGCTTCATATTAGATATAACGGGTTTCTTTTTCAGAATGAGTACTCAGGACAAGGCCGAAGAGCGCTAAAACAAAATCGCTATATCCGAAACGGGCAGCTTCTTTTGGTTCAATTATAATACAATTTTAAAATCGGTTTATTGATTTATATAATATATGGGACAACTCCCCATCAAAGGACACATTTTAAGGTTTCATTCGGTGACCACTATATATAAGTTTAAATGTATATCAACGTCTGAAGAATAGTAACCTTAGTGAGTACGATATCTCATTAATTTCCCTTTTCAATCAACACCATCGTCGTACTAACAACTTAATACCAAATTAAATATTATAGATATTGCGAATTCTATATGTTGATGACTATTATTGACATGATGTTAGAAGTATTGTAATGTACAGTTAGTAGGTATTGTTACAACTAAGATTAATCTTCATCAGACATAGATAGGAGTATTGTGTTTTGGTTAACCTGTATTACGCTATTTGTTTGCTTACTCTCAAAGATCTAAATTATTATATAATATTCAAGCGTGACTGGTGAAGATTATTTAAACAACGCCTTCCAATATTTTATTTTATTATTTTATTAAAGGTAATATATGTCCTCAGTTAAGTGAGGTTTACTTTTTGAGAAATCCTAGTACATAAGAGTTACCCAGTTTCTTCATTGGAATTCCATAATTATCGTTAATATATGAATTAATGTTAATAATGGATCAACTCTTTCTCATTCTGATGAGTGAATACAACACTGAGGACAAAATCAGTAGAGAGTTTGATCCTGATACCATGTTCGGTTTGAGCGAGTGATATTATCCAGAGGTTGTCAATCGGGATACAGACATGCATTAAAAGCTAAAATCTATTGATATTGATATTTGCTGATCAGCTTCTTTTTTGAAAAGTTTATTGTGTAAGTCTATTTAAGTTATTCGATAGTTTGAATTTAGTTTTAATCATGTTTCTGATATATATATAAAGGTACTATACAGTCTGATATTGGTTGATTCGACATTCCTAATTATCGTTAATAAAGGAATTAATAATAACTATTAATCAACTCTTAGTCAGTTTCTTGATTGAATACATCACTGAGGAGTTAATCCGGATACAAAAGGGTATTTAGATTTAAAATCTATGTATTTCGATATTTGTTGATCAGCTACTTGTTGGACAATTTATTGAATATATCTAGTTCAATGATTCGGTAGTTTGAATATATGTTTAATCAAGTTTCGCATATATATATATANTTTTACTAGTTTGATAAATCTGTTGTATATGTTATATCGTTCTTCAAGTATATGGAGCTGCATAGGCAATAATACCACATTAAATACATTGTTGTAGTTGAATACAAATGGAAACAGTCTACTGATCTATGGATCACTACAAGGACTGACAAAAATACAAGGAAATAATGTCAATGTGTGATTACTGATATTTTGTGATAAAATCTCCTTCACTGCTCATAAAGATGCATCCATAATACAATTATAATGCAACGCGTATTTTCATTTGCTATCCAGAGCAGTCAAATCTGCAGTTGACATGCATGAAGGAATGCTATATTCCTATGCTGAATACACTTGTTTGTAAACAATATGGTTGACCTAGATATTTTCGACTATGAACCTGACACTGACGACCTATTATTGATGCCGATCATCATTTCACAGCTTGACAATTGATGCCGTGAAATTTATATATGCCATGAGTTATCTCCATTATAATGCAATGCTGGACATAAAATTGTATTCTTGCATATCCCTGTGTCTAAAAATTACTAAAATTAAAATTCCGCGAAATAATGTTGAACGACTTTGGCACATAAATAACGTGACGTCGCATGAAGACTTCCAGATCAAAATGTAAAGATCAGACGTCATTTGTCTTCGAGTACGCTTAAACTTTGATATAATTTAACTAAAATCAGTTTTCAAGGTAGGCATTTTAATTAATTATGTGCATTGGTGTACATATGACATGTAGGATTTCACGTTTTCAAGATGGCGGACCATTCCAGCTGAACCCCTAATTCTAAAAATATCTCATATTTTGAAAATTTGAAACGTGCATATATTTGGTCCTTTATTTGTATGTTTTCAAACTAGTGTGTATGCGGTGGGAGAATTTCATACGAATGGGAATAATAGTACTGTATTTGAAGAGTTGTCGGTGTCAATCGCATCGCCAGTAAAACTGCATGTGCGACGATCAAATCCACAATTGATACCTCCAACTCTTCAAATACAGTACTGTTATTCGTTAATTATTTAACACAGTTTTAACATAGATATTAAAGTTGGGCAGTTCTATGGCATTTGTCCATCGTCAACATTGTTCTTATTATTTTATTTGAAGCATAAATCCTTAAATAAACCAAAGAACAGTACAAGTTGGACGGATAAAAGCTACATAGTATACAGGAATAAAAGCTACATATTATATCGGTAGTTGTATCGATTGATTGATCGATTGATATATTGAACGCTTAATGACAATTGCAATGGCCATAGTAGTGTATTCATAATACAATATATGGCAACTAGAGACCCACCTGAATTGTTATTGTTAATACGTTTATTCATGCACAGAGTAAAACTAGATTTATTTCGCCAGGGTGTATTGTTAAACATTATGTGGTGTCGGTCTTTTTAGATTTAAGATTGACATATAAACATACAAGTCAGTAGTGTACTGCAAGGTCCTGTGACACAAAAAAATGTAAAGAAATACAGTGTAGATGAAATACAAACGATTGAAATCATCTTACAATAGTAATTAACATAGATATGTTACTCATCTACGGTATTACATCAATAAATATAGATGTGTCAGTGAAATGTTAAGCGAGTTGTGTAAACATGAAACATAATCAAACATAAATATTAGTTACTGTAACGCAGAGCGTTACAAATGTCCCCCAAACAAACAATACACAAGATATGATCATAATATGGCTCCCAAACCATGGATATCAATTCCCAACATCAAATTCTACTTGGAAACCAAATTTCGCCCAAATCGTGAGGATTGTTTTCTATTGTGGCGGATTCAAAATGGCCGCCACAGCAAACCAACGATGATTATCAATTCGCAACATCATAATCTACTTACGCCCAAATCAGAGGATTTATGTATTTTGCGGCCATTTTGTACCTTGGTTACCATGGCCACGACCCCCATTTTGAATTTATTCACCCCCCCCAAAAGCTGCCACACAATACGGTGGATATTCCTACAAAGTTTCATGAAGTTTGATGAAAGGAATCCCCTCTTTTTGTTTCCATGGCAACTGCAGCAAAGTTTGTCCAACCAATTCCGATTTTTTTTACCTTATCTTGTTCCACTAAATGTGGATGTTGTTCCTGTCAAGTTTCATCAATTTCTGTTCGGCGAGTAACCTGCTATGATGATTTTTGTGTTTTAATTTTTTTTGGCATTTTGGCCGTTTCCATGGCAACGGCAGCCATTTTGAAAAACCCTTAAAGGCACAACTTCACAAGACATATGATATTGCTACAATGTTTCATAAAGTTTTATCAAGGCATCTCCGAGAAATGTGTCGGACAAACCTTTGGCGGAAGAAAGAAATAAAGAAAGAAAGAAAGAGGAAGAATAATAATAATAAGAATAAGAATAAGAATAACAATAAGAAACGGAGCAATCACAATATGTCTCCCAAACTTTGTTTGGGGGACATAATTATGACATCGCTATATGATATGTATATCATATAGAGATTCAAACTATATGAAACGTGTTGTTGCATAAATATTATGACGTCATTATATATACAGGTAAAATGGAAAATTAATGTCAAAGCAATCATCTGGGCTTTATTGAACATCACTATAATATGTAACAGTTCTATGCCATTACTATCTTTTTTTTTAAATATATTTCTGGCAATGCATCTCTTGTAGTCAATCTAACATAAACTATGTATCTGTGAACCTTTAAGGAAATAAACAAAATAAAACAAATACAAATTATACTAAAACTAATGGGAATAAGTCATTTTCGAAACAGAAAAACACGATTTTGGAGCAATTTGTACAGTAAAACATGGATTACCATACACGAGTAATGCAAACGGAGATGGTAAAGATTGATTACAAAACTGTTTTCAAACGACAAGCACAATATATTTAAACTAAAATGTAGCTATGACTCACAAACGATAAATGGATGCACCTATGCATATAAAAAAGAAATTGAAACATCAAATTAGTTTTCAAAACGTTAGTTTCAATACGTGATCTGTATAAGTATTCGGTATTATTTACTGTGTTATGTTTTTTCATACATTGTTGCATTATTTGAGGAAAACTAGATAAGTTATTACATGTACATACATATATAAAATAAAAGAAAAAACAAATGCAAAATACACATGCCTTCTGTCCATAAGAAATTTACATCCGACTTTAAATATGTAACGACATAAATTGACAGATTTCAAATTCACGGTATATACGTGCTTGTTTATGAAACAACATCACAAAATATGCAAAATATTACTAAAAAAGCTTTTGACTTTGTGCACAAGTGTATACAAACGAGCTCAAGACAAACAAAACAACAATGCAAAGCAAGTGTTAGACACAACTATCCGCAAAACAACCACAACTAACGTAAATAAGACACGAGCTCTCCTACCATCAACTAGAGGTAAATATTTACCGAACACTGTATATATAGTCGTAACGGACATCACACCACGGAACTGTGACACCTAATAGGACATCACACAAGAGAAATAATAACAATATGAGGAACTCGGACACATTGAAAAAACCAAGGGTGAATTAGTCTCTAATGTTCATGTACTCGCATATCCTTTCTTACTAATTAAGCATATGAAATGTCATCTTCGACTATATGTTTGATGGAACACATTTTTGTCGATACGCTTTAATTTATTTATTTTTTTGAAAACTTGCACTAGATTTTACTACCACTATAAATATATTAGGTATGCATAACATTCTGCATGTTATTTCCATCCATATTCATATGGAGATATTATTAACCAAGTTAACCATTTCAAATATAACACGTGTGAAATCATTGAAAAAAAATTGAATGTGCTATAAGCAAATGTCTCTTTGGGGCAGAATTGCTATTTGTTAATTTATTATAATGATGCATGTAATTTTCATCCATATTTATACGGAGACGTTATTAACCAGGTTAATCATTTCAATTCAGACACGTGTAGACCCATTGAAAAAAGATTGAATGAGCTGTGATAAGCAAATGACTCTGGAAACACATTTGGGTAAATATGTATATATATTAAACCTACTACAATGTTGTATGTCGTACACATTATTCTGTCATATCAATAAACAAAATCAATTCTTTGCTTACATATTTAACCAAATGTGTTTCCATAGTCATTACTGTAGTACAAATACCATGGATGTTTCCCGAGTTTTTTCTTACTCTAATAGTAGTATCATGGATACCGAAGGTCACCCAAAGGGTGTGCGCAACCAGAAGTTGGTTACAGGAAGTGAGGGTTTCCCGCGTAGTAGTACAAAGGGTCCGCGTCTATCCGTGGTTACCCAGGTTATCTATCCCTTTCCCGCTTTTCATATAATATATATATATAGTGTATATATACTTTACTATAGTAGTTGCGGTGTTCTCTACGACGTCCGCGTCTAGCCCTGGTTATCTACCCCTTTCCCGCCATTTTCATATTATATTTATAGTGTATATGTTGTGTAGTACTCTTAGTATTTCTAAGAGTACATTTCCACCTCCAAAAAAATATTTTTTTTACCTTTTCAATGTTTAGAAAAACATTAACAAAAATAAAACATTCCTATACGTCCGATTTTCGTTTATATTTAAATATTTCAAGCTCTTTCGTCCCCAAATTTTCACCTATAGTCTGATTTGTTATTACTTGCGGTTATTTATTTTTGGTATTGTGAGGATCTAAATAAATTACACCAGATATGAAATACATGTCTACAGAAATACGAAGTACTCTCAGATATATTACAGAACCAAATTGGATTTTTATGAGAAACGTTCATAACAATCACAACGTTTAAACTATCAGTTGTTTTCTGCGTATCATTTTCCCGTAGTATTAAGACATGTTTCATAATTCACTTTAGAAAAAAATGCAGTTTATCCTTGGGTATATGATCTTTAATATTTTACTATTTTAGGTTTAAAATATTAGGTTTAAAACGTGTTTATAAGGTGTTGGTGGTGGCGGCGGCGGCGGCGGTGTATATCCCTCTATCAGCGACGGTGGTTGGCCTTGTGATTGTGTGACAATCTATCCATTACATTATCATTTCTGTTGATATTTCTCCCAAACTGCAAAATACCAAGTACTTTCAGAGATATTACAGAATCAAATGTTAATGGTTCTCCGGCTATTGGAAAAAACCAATAACAAATCCTCCTCCTCTTCCTTGCCTTTCTTCCATATTGTCCATATCTTTTCACCACTCAACTTTGGTTTCTTCCATATTTTCATAACTTTTCACTATTCAACTTGCCTTTCTTCCCTATTGTCCATATCTTATCACTATTCAACTTGCCTTTCTTCCATATTGTCCATATCTTATATGCGACAGAGACAAGCTGACACCGACTTTGGTAGGAACTTTGTCGTTTTCCCTAAGTCTCAGTAACTGTAAATTTGTCTGTTTATGTTCCTTTATATTCTGTATCATTTTAATGATAAACAACCATATTTACCCTTTTTAATAGAAGCATTTCTTCAGTGTCAGGCAGCAGTGTTGACTGGGTGTTGTCTGTTATTGTTTAATACATTCTCTATTATTATTACATTCCAATTGTTATTTTGCTGTAAATCTGTGGTGATGTTTTTATTTTATTCAAATTTATATTTGAATTCAATTTTTTTTTTAGAAAATAAAAGGTTTTGTGATCTAATATTATTATTAATACATTTATCAATGGAAAAGTTTTTTTTCCATCTCCTCATCATTTTTCTTGATGAATGATAAAAAATCAATATTTGAACAATTAACTTTTTTTTAACATAAACACATAAATAAAACGGAAACTGAATAGATTTTCTCCATTTTAATTTGATGATGTTCAATATTGGTTTTCATTCACACAGAGAATTTAGAACTATAATGTATTTATTGATATTATTTTTTAAATTATTTTTAAATTAAATTATATTTGTTACAAGAGAAATATTTTTTTTACTTGTCATAATAGATCTGACTTTAGTCTGTGATAATCTGTCAGTGCTGTGATATATATATTTGTCCATTCCTTACTGTTGCTTATTTATTTTCATATCCAATGTAGATTCAGTTCAATTCGTTGTTAAATTTTGTTGTCAATTTTCTTGTTTATTTTTAAATTAAATTGGAGAATAATTTTTTCACTATGTTAAAAAAAAAAAGTTGTTTTTCTTACTCACACAACTCACTCAATGATATTCCCAACATAATTAAGATTTAACATTCTCCTGTGATTTAAATTTAGTTGAAAGAATACCCATTGCTCTAAAATATATGGTGTTTTCCAGCTATTTGAAAAGAGTATTGGGCAATGTTTTCCAGTTATCAGAAATAAGCATTAACAGTTATGATATCTCCTTTATGTAAAAACTGCCATGATATAACTGTAATATTGTTGAATGTGGCATTAAACACCATAAATCTAACCCTTTTTTTACATAGACATATACCTATATATCTTCATTTTTTTCAGAATTATAGATTTTATTCAATTTTTTCTAGTTATTTTCCTATCTTGATGAGTTTCAAATTTCCACAATCAAAATTATTTTACATAACACCCGAATATAAAGGAACATAAACAGACAAATTTACAGTTACTGATACTTTGGGAAAACGACAAAGTTCCTACCAAAGTTGGTGTCAGCTTGTCTCTGTCACATATAAGATATGCACAATATGGAAGAAAGGCAAGTTGAATAGTGATAAGATATGGACAATAGGGAACCACCAACACCAACACCTTATAAACACGTTTTAAACATAAAATAGTAAAATGTTAAAGATCATATACCCAAGAATAAACTGCATTCTTTTAAAAGTGAATTATGAAACATGCTTTAAAACTACGGGGAAATGATACGCGGAAAACAACTGATAGTTTGAACGTTGTGATTGTTATGAACGTTTCTCACAAAAATCCAATTTGTTTTTTTTTCAACAGCCAAATGGTTCTGTAATATATCTGAAAGTACTTCGCATTTCTGTGGAAATGTATTTCAAATCTGGTATAATTTACTTAGATCCTCACAATACCAAAAAAAAAATAACCGCAAGTAATTACAAATCAGACTATAGGTGAAAATTTGGGGACGAAAGAGCTTGAAATATCTAAATATAAACGAAAATCGGACCTATAGGAATGTTTTATTTTTGTTAATGTTTTTCTAAACATTGAAAAGATAAAAAACCCTTTTTCTGGAGGTGGAAATGTACTCTTAGAAATACTAGGAGTACTACACAACATATACACTATATATATTATATGAAAATGGCGGGATAGGGGTAGATAACCAGGGCTAGACGCGGACGTCGTAGAGAACACCCCCAACTACTATTGTAATGTAAAGTAGAAATACTTGGAAATGAAGCCAATGACTATACCTTGAGAATGTTGGAACCTTTTAAAACAGAGTTCTACAGTATAATTTATAAGTCCATTTAAAAGAATACTTGGAAAGTGTACCAAAATGCTAAAAATACACTTGAAGATTTTAGACAAAAATTAAAACATATTTAAATTTAAACCAAATATGACTTCCTCCTATTACTCATATAATTAATTGTATACACCATATTCCAACTGATAATTATTCCTGTGCCACAATCAGGTCTTATAAATGTTATGTTAGTTATCATATAGAACTCTACATGCTGTGACTGTAACTTATCATCAAAACTGTCTATCTTTAATATGACAGTTCCCACGGTACGCCCATAAGCCTCATGCACTACTCTGTTTTCCTTACCATATGTTTGTAACGATATTTAGTTAGTATTAAAATGTAGTTTGATGTAAACGGACGTCTGGTCTTTATAGAACCCACAAAACATAACAATAGTTCATGTATTAATTTAAGTAATACAATGCATGAATATGTTGATTATATTCAACTCATTCATCATTAAATCAGACATAGTGCACTGACATACACCATGGTGTAAGGAGTGTTTTCAGTTACACATGTGTACATTCATCTTTATATCAGATATAGTGATCTGACATTTAACATGGTGAAATTAGGTGGTACCTGTGAAATGTAAAAAAGAGGTGAATGATTTGATTGGGAAATTCATTTGGAACAATAAACTAAACCAAGTAGAAGGAAGAGGGGGTGGGAATGATTAACATAGACAATTTTGTCAAAAGTAAACAGATAAAATTAATATACAAAATAATTCCCATGGAATGCGATAGGTAAACACATTCATCATTAAATCAGGCATAGTGATCTGACATACAACATGGTATAAGTGGTGTTATCAGTAACATATGTGTGTACATTCATCATTAATTCAGACATAGTGATCTAACATACAACATGGTCTACCAGTCCACCAGTTCATACTCTGCAATCAAACTAATGTCGGTTATTATCTCAGGTCAAAATCTGGCACCATGCAAAATCAGTTTTCATGACGCATTTAAACAAAATAACTCCTAGCAGTAATCGCGAGTTCAGATTTCGGAGTATTGGAGAGAATGTGTTAAAGACATCGTGTATAGTGAGTTGGAGCTTTCATATAATTTTCGACCTTATATTTCATCTAAAGTCTTGAAGTTATGACGATGTAAACACCCGTATTTCCCAGTGTGATAGACTAGCATAGAAACCATGCTACGTCAAATACCAATCATCAATAACCAAATCATCAGTCACAAGAATCAAATTTTTATATGAGCACAGTCCTCGACAACTTAGAAATTTGAACGCATCAAAGTACACATTTTGAGGATTTCATAGTTCAAATATTACGATTGTCGATGACATTGATTTTTCGGATGAATGATGATATATGGCGCAGGACGTCGCAGAGCACAACACTATGAATAGGTAGGAATTCTGTGAAACATAAACATGCGAGTTATGTCATACAAACAGTTTAAGAAAGGGTGAAGTATTTTCTAGTAAAATATAACACACACTGTATAAACCATTTCTGTTTATTTATTTTGTTTTCAAAATCTGACGCCGATTTTGATAGTTACTGAAGATACCCCTTTCTTAGTTCTAATTAACTCTAATTAACATTTTCTTAGAACTAAGAGGATATACACATAATCATTGTGTATTCAATGTGGAAACCTTGAATGTACAAGCTAGAACTAGAAGGTTTTAATATTACTGTATGCATAATTCAGAAATCTACATCGACTCCAGTAAAGTTACGGTCACTTTATATTGTTAAATTGTGATAAATTCAATTACTTTCGTGTATTTCAGACATTTTTACATGAACTTTTAAAGGCAGCAGGGGTGCCGCCTCGGAATATTTCACTGTTTTCTTTATTTGCCATTTAATTTGGCTTGATTTACTGGATCATTTACAGTTCCGTAAACTACAGGATGCATGTGATTGGTAAATATATTTGCTTAGATAATGCAGATATCGCAATGTCGCCATCTTAGATAAGCACATTGTTCCACATTTCTCCTTAAGTCGAAATTATGCTTAATACATCATATGTGTTACTAGTGTTGCTTAGCTAGAGTCTGACAACCACTTAACATTTACTGTGAAGCCTTTTTTCATTTCTATGTGAATTTACCTCGATAAGTCAATGGATACTGTAAGTATTTAAATTACAAGGTCAAGTTCCGGTAACCGTGTGTCGTTATTGTAATCCTATGTTATTATATGTTGTAACGTTGCCCGTGTATATACTAGGACGTAACAAATGTACCCACATCTCCTTTAATATGCATAACGCCCTTCCTTAAGACATGTGTTTACAATAATACGTGACAAAAATATTTAAAAAAAACACTATTAACTGAAAGTTATCATTACATATAGTAAGTCAAATTATTGTACTAGTCTTTTGTCTAAATAATAGAACAAGCAGGTCATAAACTTATATTATAATGCATTATTGCAATAACAAAGGTTTTCATTTAGAATACAATATACCATAAACAAAAACTATGTTTGTTTATTAACTAACATATAACCCATATTAATTTACGGCATTAACTGTGTATTTCTATAGTTAATGTAATAAGTGTTTCATGACACAAAACAGCCGAGATGGACAAACTAAAAAAAAACACATATATAGTTTAAAACAATGATATTGTCTCTAGTATAATACAATGAAAAGCAAAACATACATACACTACCACATATATCACGTCTATGAGCTATATATAGATAAACATACATACACTACCACATATATCACGTCCATGAGCTATATATATATATATAAACACACATACACTACCACATATATCACGTCCATGAGCAATATATATATATATAAACATACATACACTACCACATATATCACGTCCATGATCTATATATATATAAACCTACACACACTACCACATGTATCACGTCCATGAGCTATATATATATAAACATACATACACTACCACATATATCACGTCCATGAGCTATATATATATAAACCTACATAATAAACCACATATATCACGTCCATGAGCTATATATATATAAACCTACATACACTACCACATATATCACGTCCATGAACTATATATATATATATAAACATACATACACTACCACATATATCACGTCCATGAGCTATATATATATAAACCTACATACACTACCACATATATCACGTCCATGAGCAATATATATATAAACATACATAATAAACCACATATATCAATTCACTTAGTTAGTTCTATGAGTGAAGAATATACACCTACATAATATACCGCAGATATCAATTCACTTAGTTATATCTATGAGTGAAGAATATAAACCTACATATTATTCCAAAGATATCAATTCCCTTAGCTATATCTATGAGTGAAGACTATAAACCTACTTACTATACCACAGATATCACGTCCATTAGTTATATATATATATATGAGTGAAGAATATAAACTTTTCTTTTTTCAGTATAGGAAAAGCATCACCTAAATCTGATTAAAGAAGATAAAATGTAGTTGTGATAACAATTTTGTTTTTCTTTTTAACCAACAGGATCTTGTTCAAAGCGATTTTTTATTAATTAGCTTTAAATATTTTGGACTTGCAGTGTATCCACAAGAAACTCATCGTGGACACGAATTAACATATACATATATTACTAATGACTAGAGCTTGATACATCTACTTGTGGAATTTTAGTCACCGATGGTATCATCCACCCAGTAGTCAGTGTTCCGGATTGACATGATATATAAATTATTGCAATTTATAATTAATAAATACTGCAATTATTATTAAGTTGCGATAAAGAATATAGTTCATAACAATGTCAATTTCAAAATGATATTTAGTACAATATATAATATAATGGATGTTGAATGTCAGTAATGTAGATGTTATAGACCGTGTTAGTCATGATATGTAAGATAATCTACACAGGTACCGTAGAACATAAAATGTAAGCATATTAGATACACTAGACCTTACCTTACAGGTTATTAAAATATTTTAATTAAATTTAAAAAAAAAACTGTAATGAACATAACACTTACCTCTGACTGAAAAAGAAATGAAAGTAAATCATTAGGTATGGTTTAAAAATAAACATGTAAAACAATAATATTAAACTGTTAATGTTTTGATGGTCTATACATTGGAAACATTATATTGTGTAGGTGAAATCAAAGCAATTGAACTGATCTTACTACAGTAAATAAAATGCATGTTACTCATATACGGTATTGCATGAATAAATATAAATATTTTAATGAAACAAGTTGTGTAAAAATACATATAATCAAACAGAACTATATCATCGGTGTATAACACACGGAATCTCAAACCATATCAAATGTGTTGTTGGATAAGTATCATGAGGTCATTATATATAAAGCTAAAATATGAAAATTAACGCAAACAAATCAACTGGCCAATATTGCACATCACTATTATATGTAATGTTACTATGTATATTTTATATTTCTGTCTTTACATATATTGTAGTTAATATAACATTTGAACATTTATCATAAGCAAAATATGACAACATAATTTATTTTTCTGCAAGCATTTAAGGAAATGGAGAAAATAAAAATTCGAACAATGGGGAGACGTATTTTTTTTAAATCGAAAAACACGATTTTTGAGCACGTTTTACAGTTAAGCATATCTTCCATAAAAGAGTGATGTAAAGGGAGATAATAAAAGTTGATTGCACAAGTTTTTCAAACATTAAGCACAATATATTTAAACATGGTATATAAACCTATATTTAAAGGTAATCATGACTCACAATTGAACAAAATAAGATAAATGGAAGCACCTAGGCATAAAAACAAGAAAAATCGGAATATCAGATTCGTTTTCAAAACGTTTTGTTTAATATGTGGTCTGTATAAATGTGAAATAGTGCCGAATAGTCGGTATTATTTACTGTGTGGTGTTATGTCATACATTGGTTAATTATTGTCCAAAAACTAGATAAGTTATAACATACATATGCGATACAAACAAAAAACAAAAACAAAAGAGACATCAATTCTGTACATAAGAAATGAACCTCCGACTTTAATTATGTAACGCCATAAATGACACAGTATACATTCACAGAATTAACAGAAAAGAAGACACACATGAAACAAAATAACAAAAATATGAAGAACAGCAATAAGAGGCAGTTTCTTTATTTGATCGTTTGTCTAAGTGTAATACACGCTAGATATATACCGACGGGGTAATCAAAAATTGACAATCCAGAGAAACTGGCAGACAGGGTACACAAGCCGATGACAAACAAAACACAAACACAACACAATACGTGTTGCACGGCATTATCCGCAACCAAACACAACCAACGTAAATAAGACATGACTTCTCCTACTAGCAACTAAAGGTAAAGATGAACTGAATATGTAATGCGGGAATCGTAACGGACATCACAACACGAACATCAGACACATACATTACCATTGCAAAAAAAATTAATAATAGAAAGATTAGCAATCGGGACACCACAAACAAAACCGAGGTTGAAATGTCATGTTAGACTCTATTTAATATGGAACGCATTTCTTGCCTATGCGCTTTAATAAATGGTTGTAGACTACGATAAGCAAATTACTCTTTGGGGCAGGTTTTGCTAAATGCATGAATAAAGTTCCAAATTGTTAATTGGTATGGAAAAACAATTATGTCTACGACATACAATATTGTCGTATGTTTCCGATAAATACACGTTTATGGAATGACATTTATAAAATACGCCCAAATAAAAAAATAATAATATATACGTCTTTGGGAGCACCAAAACCAGAGGTAATAGACAGGATAGACAATTACAATCAAATTGTTATTTTCAGGTTTCAAATGGTATTGTCAGTAATAATTAATATTGATCCCTTAGAATTATATTAGGAATTAAAACATGCAGACAATTAGCCCATCTTCGCTACTTCACCTATGTAACAACCATATTTATATTAAATGGCAGTGCTTCCGAGGAAATCGGGCGTGTGTGTCGAGTAATACAGCAATCGTTCTAAACATAGAGTAGCGCATTTTATTTTGTTCTTACCAATCTTCCAGTGATACTAGATCTCTGTGAGACAGGTTCCTGTCATTCTGTTTATGCTGGATCGAAATAGCAGGCTATCACTCGTAGATATATAGGGTCTAACACCGGGAGAGGTGCAAAATAGTACAATCTCTGACACTATCTTGCACCTTTTACATTGTTTGACTATTTTTCCCACCCCTTTCTACCGCGTCAATGTTTGTTTACTTTTTGTGTAGTTTGTCGGATTAGCTTACGAGCCGTATCACAGGGCAGGACCAAAATGCCTCATAATAAAATAAAGCAAGATTTTAATTTTACAACTTTAAAGAGGTTCAAAATAATAAAGTTAGCAAAGTTGTAATAAATTCTACAATAACAAAATCTTTTACGATGCTTACCTCTTTTGCTCATCTCTTTCTATTGTGTCAATATTTGTTTACGTTTAGAAAATATAGAGTGCTCTCCCTTGTTAGGTAACTAACGCACATAAAACAAATGACATCCCTTTGACCAATGTCAAATAATTTGTTTACAGGCATTTATCGCTGTTGTAGTAACATTTATAATATATTTATAAAATACATTGTATATCATTGTGAAATACATTTAAAATACTTCCAAGACACTATAAATCGACAATTTAATTCAACAATAGAAAACGATTTTGCGGGAAAAACGGTGTGTAGCTTGTCTTACACTGGAGCCGGGGTAAGATAGAACAATCTATGTCACCTCAATTAACGGACTACTTTATCCAAGAGGTGAGTACATCTTGTGTCGGATGAAGTTGCTGTTTTTGGTATGTCTTTGATAAAAATCAGAAACGGTATATTGCAATAGAAATACACCTGAGACGCCTGGGACTAACACACAGTACATTCAAGTGTAACACTCATTTTGCTATCCCCGATGAAAGAGAGAATTATACGCTAACATTCAGATAGCTTAGTAGTATATCAGTTTAATTCTTGATTGATAAAATTTAGTGTTGTGAAGGTTAGCATCAACATGAACAACAGAGTGTCCACGTAGAAAGGTCAGAACATGAAGACATATGTTTATATCCTGGAGTTATAGAATAGGGGAGGTGAGTGTGTGGTTGTTACCTGTTTTTAACGTTAAATTAGCAATTGTTCAGCAATATCATGGCAAGATAGATTACAGTTCTTTGAGCTGATGATGATGGTGGTTTTAACTAAACGAACACGATTTGTTTAATTATTATGGTGCTTGATCATTCAAGCGAGAGTATGTGGGAAGATAAGTCACCATGACGCATTATCATAATTCCGCGACACCAGTTTCGTCTTTCTCCTTAAAGTTGTGTACTTAGCTTAGAAGCAGCAAATGCCAATTTCAAGCCCTTAGTTTGACCCGCCCCCGACTCGAACCCACGATGTACATCACTCGGGGCGAGCTTGCTAATCATTGTACTAAGGATGTGGTTAGGGATATAATAGATATGAAGCAAGCAATAACAAAATCACATTGCATTAGCTTGTCGATAAGAAAAAGTAAAGTTCAAATCATAAAACCGCATTTATAAATAAGTCAAAATATATTCTGAAAGATAGTTGACAGGCTTTTGAAGTTGTCATGCAAGCTATCAAATAAAGAAATAAGCGGCCCTTTCAATATATAGAAATCATCAGAGATGCTTTAAATGAGAGTATATACGTAAAGACGCTGGTGGCGCGACATTACCACCCACATGTTTAACTTTCTGCATACATATTCATGTTCAATAAAATTAGTTTCTTATTTCATCACTTGTTTCTTTTATTTAACTTGTTCCTGTCTATATTAAGCAATTGTTTTGTAAATAGCTACTTACATGTGTCGACACTATGTACTCTTATTATCCAAGGTAAAACAAGTTCGAAAGTTTAAAATCGTACAGCTGCAAGTTTCGGGTACGTTTAACGCACCTTATTGCCATGATGTCATTTGTACTAGGACATGCATCAATACATACAAGACGTACCTTTTCGTCTCTGTTCTTGTTCTATGAATACGATAGCTCAGTTCTCCAAAACGTTAAGATTTTGCAATTGTTTCTGGATTGTCCATTATATAGTTTCCCTTATGTTGTTTCTAGCGATTATTTAACGAGGTGCGTTCTGATTATCTTACATATCAGGTTAGATTTTTCTGATTTGCAATTTGTAGTCTCAGACACTAATTCGAGAATTGGTTAAATTAAGATCAGTGAAAAATTAAGGTACCGTATATTACGCGCTGGAGATTACACACTAATTGTAGATTGAAATGAAATAATAACGAGATCCGTGAGAGTTGAGTTGATTATTTTTAAAAATCTGCAAGTTAGATTATAGCATCTTACTTAATAAATAGTAGCTCACGGAACTAATGACATGATATAATTTGACAACATCAACGACACGAACCCCACTTAGAGCTCAGGTGCTCCGAAAAGACAAACGGAAAATATATGTGGTCATTTGTGAAATAAACAACCCGTAGCAGCTAACAAAGATGTGCTGGCACTCGTGAAACATTTGGTGTGATTTCCACTTAGCAACAGGGAACCATGGGCTCAGTAGTTTTCCTGTTAGTACCAACCCACAATCAAGGAAATTATGATAGGAACCAAACGAAGGGGCAATCAGTAATGGACAGGAATACTACTTTCTTTTAGCTAAAAGGTATTTTATTGAACAAATCATTTAACTTGTGATCCAAAGCTTTTAGATGTGGTCGTAAGCCAATATGATTCAGCTACACAATGGAATAACACATATACTCATTTAGAATGTGATGTCCAATATCAAACTAAGGTAGTGCAATAGTCAGCGGGTACATTATCAATATTTTTCTCCGGCTGCGAATAGCTGTAATCAAAAGATATAGCACTATTGAGACAAAAGAAGTGGCCCGTATTGGACATAGCGGAGTTATTTTTCAGTATGCGTACTCAAGTGAAGGTCAATGTGTGCAAAGTTAAATGGGTTATGTCCAATGCGGGCAGCTTCTTTTGCTTCAATAATAATATATTAAATGTGTACAATAATAGTATCGCTGCAAAAACATATGGCATGACATGTATTCCAACTACAACTTTGAAATAGGTTTATTGATTTATATATTTCCAATCGAGTGTGGATTTCATTCAATATCAATTATTAAAAATAACCAAGTATACAAGCTTACGTTTTTTTTCTTGTTAACTTACATCTGAATATATAATAGAGTAATGTAAAAGAATAATGTTATTATTATCTTAAATCCATTAAAAAGACAATTTAATAAATACAAAAATTAAAACATACATCCTGCTATTGTCAATCGAGTGCGAATTTATGAAAATCATGAATTCGCTCGAGGTCAAACAATATCGGGTAACTGTGGTACACTCATTATTGGATGCCCACGATACTGACTGGCATATATTTGATCAAGGCATCTCCGTAAAATGTGTCGGACAAACTTTTGGCGAAAGAAAGAAAGAAAGAAAGAAAGAAAGAAGAAGAATAATAAGAATAAGAATAAGAATAATAATAAGAAACGGAGCAATCACAATATGTCTCCCGAACTTTGTTTGGGGGACATAATTTTGACATCGCTATATGATATGTATATCATATAGAGACTCAAACTATATGAAATGTGTTGTTGCATAAATATTATGACGTCATTATATATACTGGTAAAATGGAAAATTAATGTCAAAGCAATCATCTGGGCATTAATGAACATCACTATAATATGTAACAGTTCTATGCCATTACTATCTTTTTTTTAAATATATTTCTGACAATGCATCTCTTGTAGTCAATCTAATATAAACTATGTATCTGTGAACCTTTAAGGAAATAAACAAAATAAAACAAATACAAATTATACTAAAACTAATGGGAATAAGTTATTTTCGAAACAGAAAAACACGATTTTGGAGCAATTTGTACAGTAAAACATGGATTACCATACAAGAGTAATGCAAATGGAGATGGTAAAGGTTGATTACAAAACTGTTTTCAAACGACAAGCACAATATATTTAAACAAAAAGTAGTTATGACTCACAAACGATAAATGGATGCACCTATGCATATAACAAGAAATTGAAATATCAAATTAGTTTTCAAAACGTTTGTTTCAATACGTGGTCTGTATAAGTATTCGGTATTATTTACTGTGTTATGTTTTTTCATACATTGTTGAATTAATTTCGGAAAACTAGATAAGTTATTACATACATATATGAAATAAAAGAAAAAAAACAAATGCAAAATACACATGCCTTCTGTGCATAAGAAATTTACATCCGACTTTAAATATGTAACGACATAAATTGACAGATTTCAAATTCACGGTATACACGTGCTTGTCTATGAAACAAAATCACAAAATATGCAAAATATTAATAAAAAAGCTTTTGTGCATAAGTGTAAACAAACAAGCTCAAGACAAACAAAACAACAATACAACACAAGTGTTAGACACAACTATCCGCAAAACAACCACAACTAACGTAAATAAGACACGAGCTCTCCTACCACCAACTAGAGGTATATATTTACCGAACACTGTATATATAGTCGTAACGGACATCACAACATGGAACTGTGACACCTAATATGACATCACACAACATAAATAATAACAATATGAGGAACTCGGACACATTGAAAAAACCAAGGGTGAACTAGTCTCTAATGTTCATGTACACGCATATTCTTTCTTACTAATTAAGCATATGCAATGTCATGTTCGACTATATTTTTGATGGAACACATTTTTGTCGATATGCTTTAATATTTTTTTTTAAAACCTGCACTAGATTGTACTACCACTATAAATATATTAGGTATGCAAAGCATTCTGCATGTTATTTCCATCCATATTCATATGGAGATATTATTAACCAAGATAACCATTTCAAATATAACACGTGTGAAATCATTGAATAAAAAATGAATGGGCTATAAGCAAATGTCTCTTTGGGGCAGAATTGCTATTTGTTAATTTATAATAATGGTGCATGTAATTTTCATCCATATTTATACGGAGACGTTATTAACCAAGTTAACCATTTCAAATCAGACACGTGTAGACCCATTGAAAAAAGATTGAATGAGCTGTGATAAGCAAATGACTCTGGAAACACAATTGGTTAAATATGTAAACAAAGAATTGATTTTGTTTATTGATATGACAGAATAATGTGTACGACATACAACATTGTAGTAGGTTTAATAATCCTTCATAAAGTACGACCTAATAAAAAAGTCAAATAATCTAAAGTCTTTGGAAACCACGAAAACAGAGGGCATAGACAATAGAGACAATTAAAACAGAATGCATAGACAATAGAGACAGTTAAAACAGAGGACATAGACAATATAGACAGTTAAAACAGAGGACATAGACAATATAGACANAATACGTGTTGCACGCCATTATCCGCAACCAAACACAACCAACGTAAATAAGACATGACTTCTCCTACTAGCAACTAAAGGTAAAGATGAACTGAATATGTAATGCGGGAATCGTAACGGACATCACAACACGGAAATCAGACACATAAATTACCATTGCAAAACAAGATTAGCAACCGGGACACCACAAACAAAACCGAGGTTGAAATGTCATGTTAAAATAGAGGGCATATACAATATAGACAATTAAAACAGAGGGCATATACAATATAGACAATTAAAATAGAGGGCATAGACAATATAGACAATCAAAATATAATGGTTATGTTCAAGTGCCAAATGTTACTGTCACAAATAACTGAGATTGAACCCTTAGAATTGGATCAGAATTAAAACATGAAGACAATTATCCCATCTTTGATGAACTTTAGTGTTGTGAAGGTTAACATCAAAAAGAACAACAGGATGTCCACGTAAAAGGGTCAGGACATGAAGACAGATGTTTATATCCTGGAGTTATGGAATAAGGGAGTGAGTGAGTGGTTGTTATTTAGCGCAAAAATGAGTAATTCATCTGCAATATCATGGGGAGATAAGTTACAGACCGTTGAGCTTATGAAAATGGCCGTTTCTACTAAACGAACACGATTTTTTTTAATTTGTATTGTGCTTGCTCATTCAAAGAAGAATCTGTGGGAAGATAAGTCACCATGACGCATTATCATAATTCTGCGACACCAGTTTCATCGTTCTCCTTTAAGCTGTGTACTTAGCATAGAAGCAGCAAATACCACTACTCATTGGTTTGACCAACCCTCGACTCGAACCCACGATATATATTATACCCGGTGCGAGCTCGCTAATAATTGCACCAACGATGGGGTTAGGGATATACTAGATTTGAAGTAGATAGCTTTAACATCATATAGTACTGGCTTGTCGATGAGAAAAAAATACAGTTCAACTTATAAAATCGCATTTGTAAAAAAGTCAAACTATATTCTGAAAAATAGTTGACAAGCTTTGGAAGTTGTCATGATAGCTATTAAGCAAATAAAAAAAAAACAAAAAAAAAAAACGTCCTTTTCAACAAATAGAAAGGATCAAAGATGACTTAAATAACAGTATATATATTTTTGATAATTATGATAATTTTTATGATAAAGTATGATTTAGTTATTTTACGCAAAGGTGCTCGTGACACGCAATTGCCACCCCATCTTTTTTTATTTTCTGGATGTATATTTAAGTTCAATAAAGCTGTCTTTATTATTTCATCGATTTTTCCTTTATTGAACTTGTTCGTGTTCATATTAATGCAATCTTATGTCAACATCATAGTTGGTATTACAACTATTAAGAAAAACATAACCTGATCGTTTTTAATAAATAAAAAGGATCAGAGTTGCTTTACATGATGAGTCAAACGAGTACAGGGATAAACTGTAATAATGTACTATGTCAACTAACAACCTACAGCATCATAACCGTATACTAACTCATAAAAGGGTTAAACTACATTTTCTAGTTCTACTTGTTCATGACTAGTTGATTTCCAAATTTCACCTTTCTTGACATATTTTCTACTGGTCCGCAAAGAAATATGCCTAGTACCATATTTTACGATGGAATTGTTGCGACTCTTTTTACAGATTTGCGTGACACATTTACCATAAATCTTTCCTTGTTGTCATGGTATATAGAGATTTGAAACCAACATTAATAGATTCGATCAATTCAATTATAAATGAATTTCATAATTTCAAAAATTAGTTAATTTATTTTCTCAGCAGAGATTACCAGACCAGATATACTTATAACTCAACCTTATTTCGTGTATATTTTTATGTTCAACCAACAGGTAAATTACAAAGCAGACTTAGTATTCTTGCTTTTGGCTGATCTTAGAATAGGTCGTCAATGATAACAGGGCTATCTTTAATTGGGGTTAGAACAAGCTTGAAATATTACATAATTTTTCATTATTTCAAACGTAGAAATGACATGATAAAACAATTAAAACGAAGATCTACAATGCGCTTGACGGAATGTGGCTTAGATTGCTAATGGACAATATAAGTTTAGGTAAGTAAATGTCCCATAATGACTCGACTCACTGAAGTATTAAAATCAACTTAATATGTCTACACAAATACAATTTTGTTGGTCTAACGTTCTTTCCAAGTTTAAAATCAACAATAGGAAGGTCCCGGACCTTGGTTCAGAGGCTATTTTAACCTATAACTCCTACTTCGACCATTAATCACAAGAAATGCATTGATTAGTATTGAAAATTACAAAGCCAAAAGCAGCAATACCATTCTCCAATTAATCATTTTGTAAGTGCTTCTTACAAATGGTAAATCAAAACCTTAATAATATTTTACTTGTCAATTTTCAATTTCAGAGATTATCCAATCCTTCGCCTTTGCGCACTAAGTTTACCTCGATATCATCATGCATGATGTAAGTATTATCAAACATAATTCCTTAGATAGTAGTGTAGCATAATAGTTTTATGTTGAAACGTTTTTTTATATTTTCTTGGATGGAGAACATAACTCCCTTTAAGCATGTTAAAGTGAGAATAGTTCGGAGATACCTAAAGCAGTAAATCGAAGAAGGACAGATGACACTAAGGTAAAACGAAAAAGGACAAAAGAACAAACAACTATCCACCAAACATTACACTGAACGCTAATGAGGGAGCAACAAGAACCCCGCTAAACATCGGGAATGCACTGGTAGGGTTAGCAGGTACTGCTCCAGATGAAACTGTGTTGGACTCCAGTATACGTAAATAAATAACTAAAACATTAACCCCTTACAAATGAAATGAAAGTCGAGACGTTTCGTTTTGCTTGCGCGGAAATCATAGCTGACATCACATCATCACAGCTAAAGACATGAAGATATATA
>MJUT01015292.1:147887-163277 GCA_002080005.1 Gigantidas platifrons | reverse complement strand
TAAGCATTCTTGCATGAAGTGCGGGAGTATGCATTTATCAGATTTATCAGTAACGTGCAACAAATTTAAGCAAACTAACGGTATAAAGACTTCATGCAAAGCTTCACCTTTTAATAAATATTCACCATATGTTCGCACCACATTATTGACTAATATAGGTGGAGGTTTGAATAGATATGACATATGGCAATTGGGATACAGTCCTATATATTTGTAAATTGGAATAATTTGTGTCCAATCCAATTGTTATAATATTTAGCAATAAAATATGTTTAATCTAATCTAATTTATTGCATTATACATTGCTTTAGAAAAATATGCACGGAAATATATTGCAAAATTACAAAAAGATGAATTTACATCTGGTCTAAGATTACCATTAGATACAAAAAATGTTTTACAGTATCCTGTGGCTGCATATGAAAAGGTTGAACATGGCATTTCTCTTGGCAGAATAGCAGAACCTTTTAGGGTTCGTCTATTTTCAAATTTGAGAAGTTTCCCCATTGGATTAGTACTTAAAAAGACCTCTGGTTGGATCCTAATAACACACTTGGCTTATCCACATGGGAATATGTATTATATATACCATGGATCTTACAAATTAACTTATTTAAGCCAACGAATCCGAAGGATGAGTTGGTTTAAATAAGTTCATGAGTATGATCCATGGTATATATGGTATGTAACAGAAATCAATATTGGGTGCTTTCGTCGAGGTCCGCAAAATCATGGAATAACATCATGATCTTCATGTTAGACCATGGTTTGTAAAAGTGCACTATTTTGAAGTTGATTACTGCATGAAAACATACAAGGAAAATGCGTATGTATGTTACAATGTTAATTATTTAATTGATGAAAAACTAACAACTGTACATAATTCTAACATTAAGTGAACTTGTTAAAATAAGAAAAATTGATATTAAGTCAGCATTTCGATCTGTGCCCTGATATCCTAGAGACTTTCATTTACTTGGTTATCAAATAGGAGACATGTATTATATTGACAAATGTATGCCCATGGGATGTTCGATACCATGTTGCACGTTTGAACATGTTTCTACAGTTTTGCAATGATCATTCAGGAAGTAAATGGATTAGCAAATTTAGATGATTTCTTTCTTCCTGAAATGTCAGATAGTGAATGTTCAAATAGCATGCTTAAATTCAAAACTATTTGTAAAAGATTAGGAAACCCAATTGCTGATAAAACAAACAGAAGGTCCTCTAACAAGTATCAAATATTTTCGATTGACTATAGACACTTAATCCATGTCTGTTAAAATACCGGAAGAAACAATTAAATAATTATTTAAAAAGTTAAAAGAAGTTGCATTTTCTAAAAAAAAACTTTGAAACAATTGCAATCATTATGTGGTAGCTTATATTTTTACACTCGTACATTGCCAGCAGGTCGTGCGTCCACCAGTCGTCTGTATTTAGCTACTGCTCAATCTAAAAAGCCACTTCATTTAATTAAGGTTACGAAATAAATATATGAGGATTTGTTAATGGTGAAAACCTTTGTGGAACAAATTAATGACAATTCATTTATATTCCATGATTGGATTTCAAATTGTGATTTAGAACTTTATACTGATAATGCTGGTGGGGGTTTCCAAGGGATGTGGTGCCTATTGTAAAAATAGATGGGTTTACTTGCAGTGGCCTGCTGAATGGGAAAGTACTGATCTTTAGATAGATATATTACATTTTTAGAAATTATTCCAATCGCATTTTCAATATTTGTCTGGCACAAGTTATTTTATCAGAATAAAATTGTTTATTGCATTGACAATATGCAGGCAAGTTAATGCAACGTTTATCGACTTTCGTAAGGGGGAATAACTCTTCTCATCTTATGAATATGTATTAGCAGCTGTGCGCGTCGTTTACCTGCGTCGTTTGCAGTTCGCTGTCGTGAATGTTAAATTGTGTCTATTATTTGAATGTTTAAACGATTTTACTTCTTCAATAAGATGAAATATGTTATTTTCTGTGTGTGGTTGCCACATATCTTTTTATTTTAACGGGATAAACTTGCTATAGACGTTTTTCTTCAACTGTCATTCTAGCTTTGTAGGCGGGGCTTATCTTCCTTATTTGGAAAACTAAGTCTCCAAGAAGCTTGTAATTTTCTTTCATTCAGAACGACCAAGCACCTGTACATCACCTGTTCACTGTATGCAACTTGTAAGTTCGGTTTCTGCACGGAATAGACAATTTATTATGAATGTATAATACTTTTCTGTTTATAACGTTCAGATCAACAAAGGTATAACTTGTTTTACGAGGATTGTATTGGGTTTCTCCTCCACGGAGACAATGATTTTCTGACTGACCATGCATGCCATGTGTTCTATCCGGCATGCTGGCGATTTTTGGGATGTTACTTCTTGAATATTATTGACTACAGTACATTATTGCTACTGGCAGTGGCAAAAACTAGATTCCTATTTTAATTATTAAACTGGGTTATCGTTATATCAGTCGGCCATGTTTTGAGGAAGGGGGGGGGAGCGGTGTTCTTCAATATTTCCTGAATTTTAACTGGTTTTCCCAATCAACATTGTACATGTATGCATGTTAATCCTTGAGGTGAGCTAAAGATGGTGTACTACAGGCAATTGGGGTCTATATTTCACTATTAATAGTTAAGATAATCCCTGAGCCATATATTACAATAGACAATATTTTATTTGCACAATCACATTTACAAGTAATGGTTATGGCGAACATTGAATACACAATAACAAATGATAATGGCACTGATTTAGGCCATAGTGGCAGTGGTTGATAGAATATACATGTATAAGTACAATCATGGTAAAAAAGAATTACACAGTTTTTCTTTTACATTTCCTTGCCTCTTAAATCAGCTAGGTGTCCTATTTAAAATATGTTCGGCTCTCTGGGTACTCCGGCTTCCTCCACCACTAAAACTGGTCGTGAGTCGTCACGATATTATTGAACGAGACGTATTTACACTGTTGTCCGCCATTGCTTTTTATATAGTAGTGTTATATGTTATTTTATCTCATATTCATGATAAAAATATTTAGAACTGTACTTTCAGACTCTTAGTGTTTAAACAATGCTAGAATGGTAAACTTTTGACTGTTAATATTTACCCTCCTATTTTTTTGATCTTCAAATTGTGTGATTTGATTAATTGATTTGATTTTTGGTGTTTAACACCACTTTCAACAATATTTCAGCTATATCATGGCGACCAGTTTTAGTGGTGGAGGAAGCCGGAGAGAACCACTGACCATGGGCAAGCAACTGGTAAACTTTATCACTTGCGGCTGCGAGTCGAGTTCACCCTTTTTGTAATTTACAAAGCCGGGCGTGAACCGACGCCATATTATTGATAGGCTTGTATGAGTTGTTAGATCCAACGACCTAACTCATTGAGCCACCCGGGTCCCTTCAAATTGTGTGTGATAAAAGGCTAATATAAGAACTGAAGAAAAACCACCAGAAATAAATATTTTACTTGTGAAAAATTGAGAATAAATAAAATTCATCCTAATTTTTAATTATTTTTTTTTTAATGGGGTTCACCCACCCTTTTCCCGAAAGGTGGTGGATGTGTTCTATCAGTTATTTGACTTCCAAGATGGCGGATGACGATCAGCTGTGGTCAGTGCCGAAGCTCAACAATTATTTACTACGCCGAAATGCATCCACAAACGTTTGAAAGGTACATATTACATCGTTAAACCCAAGTATACGATTTATTTTCGTTTCTTCTCAATATTGCATTTGTTGAATGTCCATGTTGCCCCGACTGAAAATAAAACTTCATAATCAGTTTCAATGAATTCAGAGACAAGGCCAAGAGAATATGTAATTCTTAATAAATGCTACCTATTATAATTGAAGAAAAAAAACGATTTTGAAGTTAACTGCCTTAATAAAAATATATGAGATTCATATCCATAGCCATACATGTAGGTTAGGAATAAATTCATTTTTATTTATAAAAAAAAAACTGACCCAGCTTGTTCCACACTTTTTCGTTTGATTAAATATTCAAATACAACACACTGTCTGAATAGAAGCATCATATACATGTTACCATTCAGAATGTGAAAAAACGGGGCATATTTTCAATAGAACAAAATGATGGGGCTTTCAATAGGGATACCCTCATATGTTTTTTTTATGAAAATTTCACTGAAATGTAACATTAAAAAAAAAAAAAAATTATTTTTTTTCACAATTTTCAATATTGTTTTTTCTTTTTATCTTTGAAATATAAATACACAATCATATGTAATTACCCCAATAAATATAATAATTTAAATGATGCTCATTACATTCAATATACATCATTTTTTTTAAGTAATATGTACAAAAATGTATTCCTTGCATTTATTTGTCTGGTATATTTTGAAAGCTGCGGCAATAAAAAAAAGTCAGTATCATTCAAAGCATACCCTAGTAGTCCAAATATCCTTATTCCCTTGGATATAACTGGAAAATATATTCTTCCATACTAAAGTATTTGTAAAACAGTTTGTTTTTTCTTAAATTTAATGCCAAAAAAGGGACGCAAGCAATGTAACGTATATTTGTTCCAAAAGGAAAATATAATTGAATATAATTTATTCCATGGAACAAGTCTTATGGAATATTTATTCCACCTGTATGACATTTGTTCCACCTTCGAGAGGTACATTTATTATAGATAAATGATAAAATAAAAGTTACTTTAATATACTACTTGTACATACCAGAATAAATATTATAATACTTATACCTATCAGAATAAATATTACATAATACTTGTACCTAACAAATTTATTTCTGGATCGGAAAATATTTTATGTAATATTTGTTCCATTTTAAACTTATTTGTTCCTTATAATATTTGTATCTAAGAAAATTTATTATATAATAAAAGTTCCGAATAGGAAATTATTTTATGTAATACATGTTCCATTGTATTGTTTTTTTATTATGTCAGTGGAACATGTATTACATAAAATAAATTCCTTTTGGAACTTTTATTACATAATAAATTTTCTTAGGAATAAATATTTATAGATTAACTTCTGTTCCGTCGCAGCAAAACTAGTTTGGCCCCCCCTTTCAACTTTTCAAAGTGTGGGGGGGGACAATTGCCCCCAGCTCTTTTGCTCATGAAGTGGTTTTAGTGAAGTTCGAACTGCAGACTCATATGGAGGATTCAAGGTCATGTCTGTACTGATTTTTTGAGTTGTATTTGTATTGCTCAATCTTCAGTTTTCTGGGTATTCGTAATTTGTTATCAGCCATTACATATTTGTTGTTTTTGTTATGTTATACCTGTATATTTATATAATATTGTTACTGAAGTAATATATTGACCCTTTAAGACTATTTAAGCAGAATGGCCATTTGTTACTAACAGTAGTTCTAAAAAAAAAGTTTCATGAATCACGAAAACATTAACAACTTTTTAATGAATATTATTACCTGATAATACAAAATGTAATCAGTGTCAATAAATACACAATTTAAACATTTAACCATCCTATGTTGAAGATTAAAATACATGTACATCTGTAAATAATATGTTTTAAGTACAGTCCTTTGTACAAGATGTTTTGATGTACTTGTTTTAGTGTTTTATTTATCTGTATGTGTACTTTGTGTAACATTACAATCATTATGGCTTCTATAAGTACAAGGTAGTACATTTCAATAAAGTTGAAAAGATGTCAGTTCAAATCTGGCTGGAAGCTAATCTATGAGCTTAATGTGTGCTTGATCATATTGTCATATTATTATGTCCCCCAAAAAAAGTTTGGGAGACATATTGTGTTTGCTCCGTTTCTTATTACTACGTCACCCCGTCTGCTGTCGGGTGACGTATTGCTATTCTACGTTTCTTTTTCACTAAATATTATTATTCTTCCACACATTTTTGTCCGCTCGATTTCTCGGAGATACCTTGATCAAACTTTATTCAACCTTGTAGGAATATCATATGTCATGTGAAGTTGTGCTTTTAAGGGTTGATTTTTTCAAAATGGCTGCCGTTGCCATGGAAACGGCCAAAATACAGGTTACTTGCTGAACAGAAATTGATGAAACTTGGAAGGAACAACTTCCACATCTAGTGGAACGAGGTAAGCCAAAAAAATCGGAATCGGTTGGGCAAACTTTGCCGCAGTTGCCATGGAAACAAAAAAAGGGGGATTTAAAAAAAAATTGTGGACTCCTTTCATCAAACTTTGAAGGATTATCCATCGTAGTGTGTTTGCAGATTTTTTTTTTGGGGGTTGAAAAAATTCAAAATGGAGGCTGTTGCCATGGTAACCAAAGTACAAAATGGCCACCAAATACACAAATCCTCCGATTTGGGCGAAATTTGGCTTCCATGTAGATTATGATGTTGCGAATTGATATCCATCGTTGGTTTGCTATGATGGCCATTTTGAATCCAAGATGGCCGCCAAAATACAAAAATCCTCCGATTTGGGCAAAATTTGGTTTCCAAGTAGATTTTGATGTTGGGAATTGGTATCCATGGTTTGGGAGCTATATTATGATCCTTCAGATCAAATCATATTATGTGTATTGTTCGTTTGGAGGACATTTGTAGCGATCTGTATTAATTAACTTCAAGTTAAGCAACTTGGGCAAAAATCCCTAGCTTACTTTAATGAAAGTTTTGAAGGAAGTCCTGCTCTTTTTTCAGTGTGACTTTTATGACCACAGAAATTTTGTTGTGGTGGTATTATGCTATGGGTCTGTCGTCATCAGTCTGTAGACAAAATTGTTTCCTATCTCATATGTGGTGTAATGGTTAACATGCTCCTCTTGAGTGTTAGATCCATGGAATAGAGCCCCAGTCTGGTCAAACTAAAGACTATAAAATTGGTATTTGTCGTTTCTCTGATACGCATGCAGCATTAAGGAGTAAGAACAAAGACTGGACTGCTATGAATCAGGATATTCATTAATGTGACCAAGTGGAGCGAAATGTCTTCTCTCGCAGACTGTCGTTTTCTTTATTGAGACACCAACGATTGTATTAGTGAAAAGGGGGGGGGGGCTTGTTTTTTTTTATGTCAGTCGAGAATCCATTTTTTTTCACACATCAGGTAAAAGATACATGCATATCATTATGAGACCTAAAAAAATAATTGTGTGTTGAGGGTTACCGGTAACCCTGTGAAAAAAGTTAGATAGGGTAACCTGGAAATTTTTCTTTAAATTGTTTTTGCACAGGATATACTGGGCATGCAGATGTTTCAACTTTGATTATGTTTTTTGACAAAAAACTAATAAAACAGCTACGATAGGCACTAAATTTTAGTAGGGTCAATTTAGCCTAAGCAAACAATATATTTTTTAGGTCTAAGGTGTATTCATGTCTACTTAAAAGAATGGACATAGTGGAAAATAAACTATTTTTATTCTAAAAAAAAATACTTTCTCACTAGTAAAATGGTTAGTGCTTTGTGTCTTAGAGGAGCCATTCCATTAGTAAAAGTAATATAAACTGTTTTTCAATCAACACTGGAAGACATCTAACAAAACAAAAACTGAATACAGAAAAGAATCTTTTTTTCCCAAGAACAATAACAGACTTGAACAAATTACCGGAAAACATTATCAACAGTACATGTACATCACTGGACTCTTTCAAATCCTCCATCTCTAAACTACAGTATTAATTCTCAATAATTTACTTGTATATACATTATTTTTACTTTTTCTGCTCTTCTTGCCATTAATTGTACATATTTATTTACATTTTTGGCTTTTAATCTATGTCTTGTGAGTAAATCTCCACTGTCACATAATCTTCAACTAGTTGAAGGTGGTCAATATATGGTAGAATAGAATAGAGAATAATGCCGACACACCTCAGTGAAGCCGGTGTCATTGAAATGTGCCCAGCAAACCACGTCGTATTTCCCTGGCATCAACGGACCTCTCGTTCTATGGTCAGACTTCTTGATAGCTACCCCTCACTTATCATTATTAATACAATGTAACAGCATTTGTGGCATTTTACACGAATATATTTAAATCAATATCGTAGTTTACATTAGTTACGTTATTGATGATAGCCGAGGAGTTCCGAAAGTAATAACTGATAGAACACATACGCCACCAATTAGCAAAAAATCGTAGGTGAACCCCATTCTAAAAAACAATAAATGGTTTGTCTGTGGAGGTCAGTAGACATTTAGATATTCAAATGTTATTGTAGAAAAGGAAAGAAATATTTCATTTTTGAAAACATGAGATTAAAACTAATATATAATTTCAAATGGTACAAAAGAGAACAGTAAAATTACTATATGTGACCTTTTTTTTTTACCATCCCCCCTTTTTCTTCTTTACCCCATGGTTGTATACATGTATGTACCTGAAATATTGTATTTTTTTATAATGAATGATCAAAATACATATTATGTTTTATTTCAAACAGTTTTAAATGCAAATAATTTTTTTTTTTTTTAAATATTTCGATTTTCCTGTTTGTAATTAGCACCAGTTTTATTATTTCGGTATCGACACGATAAACATAACCGGAAACCAAATCGGGTCATTTGGACGTTTTAAATCCATCATCGAAAGTCAAATCTTGTATACCTAATAAAAATCGATCTGGCACAAGCCAATAATGTACTCTAAAGTTACTGTAAATTTGCACAGACTTGAAGCAGGTGATCAAAATTCACAATATTGCTGCTACTACATCGCTGTTTTCATATATTCTGAGAAATTAGGTTGGTAATAGTTGCCAGAAGTGTTTACGTTGCAAACTAGCACTTCATTTCGTATGTTCTTATAAAAGACGTACAATACGGACATAGTAGCACTTAAAACTTGAAAGGCATGGTTTTTCTCTATCTAAAACAGCGATTATTATTTACAAAAAAGAACGTCTTTGGCCTGAACTTTTAGGATTTCTTGTAGTTACATTAACCAACCTCTACTGGTGGTCACGTGACTTTAATAAAGTTTATGTCGAATGGAACAAAGAGCGACAACTCCATTTGAAATGTAATTTAAGTTTTTCTGTACGAAAGTCAAACGAATTCTAACGATTAGGGGATGAAATTAACTTTTTAACCAGGTATTATAAAAACAACAATTTCAAAAGCCGAAAATATTGCAAGTTGCATTAACATACCTGCGTATGGCTGAAGTTTCAATTTTTTATTCAAAAACATCAAAATCACCAAGGGTTATGGTTCTACTTAGATTCATTGTTTATTGGTTACAAATAGGACATCTTCATTTTAAAGCTGTACATATATCATCTGTTCATAATGCCAGAGCTGATTCATTGTCTAGAGGACAATTTCAGAGGTTCAGAGAGCTAGTCCCGCCTGCAGAAATGAAGCCAATGACGATACCTTTGGAATGTTGGGACCTTTTAAAACAGATTTCTACAGTTTAATTTATAAGTCCATTTAAAAAAATACTTGGAAATGTACCAAAATGCTAAAAATACACTTGGAAGATTTTAGACAAAAATTTAAATTTATATTTAAATTTAAACCAAATTTGACTTCCTCCTATTACTCATATAATTAATTGTATACACCATATTCCAACTGATATGTATTCCTGTGCCACAATCAGGTCTTATAAATGTTATGTTTGTTATCATATAGAACTCTACATGCTGTGACTGTAACTTATCATCAACACTTTCTATCTTTAATATGACAGTTCCCACGGTACGCCCATAAGCTTCATGCACTACTCTGATTTCCTTACCATATGTTTGTAGCGATATTTAGTTAGTATTAAAATGTAGTTTGAAGTAAACGGACGTCTGGTCTTTATAGAACCCACAAAGCATAACAATAATTCATATATTAATTTAAGTAATACAATGCATGAATATGTTGATTATATTCAACTCATTCATCATTAAATCAGACACAGTGCAATGACATACACCATGGTGTAAGGAGTGTTTTCAGTTACCCATGTGTGTACATTCATCATTGCATCTGGCATATTGATCTGAAATACACCGTGGTGTAAGTAGTGTTATCAGTAACACGTGTGTACATTCATCATTACATCAGGCATAGTGATCTGACATACAACATGGTGTAAGAAGTGTTATCAGTAACACATGTGTGTACATTTAACATTAAATCTGACATAATGATCTGACTTACAACATGATATAAGGAGAGTTATCAGTAAAACGTGTGTGTACATTCATCATTAAATCAGACATAGTGGTCTGACATAAAACATGGTGAAATGAGGTGGTACCCGAGAAATATAAAAAAAGACATATTTGGTAACTGTGATATCAAATTTAACAGAATTACAATTTTTTCCAATCGTTTTTGAGAAATAATATATTTAAAGCAAACGATATTTGGGACAAAAAACAATAAAACCTGTGATGAGAATCAGACTATATTTAATAGACTGGACGATGAAAGGAACCGGATATCAGAATGGGCAGAAATAAAAAAAAATCAATACTAGAGAGAGAGCGCATGCGCAAAAGTAAAGCCGCAAAAATTCGAAGGAGAAAATTTTTAGACAAACCGATTTAATTGTAATATTAAGTGATAATTCAAAAAAAAATTTGTCACTAATATTAATATTATACTATCTGACACACGCTTTGTCCAATATGTAGGTCAGTTTGGTTTGGTAAGTCAGTATTTAACCCCAACACATCACCTTGTCCATTCTTCAAGACGCCATCTTGTCATCCCGGCCACCTATGTAAACAACCCAACCCAACCTAGATGACAGAAAACAAACTAAGAAAATTCATCGTAAGACCCAGAGTACAACCCACGGGAACAAAAACTCACCAACCAGTAGTTTTATCTGACAGTAAGGGCGGAAAGTTAGAAAAACATGTAACACACGCAACAGAAAGACAACTCGTCTGGTGGACAAAGGGAGGTGCCAAAGTAGAAGACAGTGTTAGCTGGTTCGAGAGAAACATTGCTCGAAACATCATAAGATACGGAAACATATGGCTATACGTATGGCTAGGTTCATGTAATCTGACAACCAAAAACAAGGCCTATATTTCTCTGACTTCAGAAAAAGACGATGCAACATACATTATAGTGGAAAATTACCACAAAATAGTAGATATTGTGAGTAAATACCCAGGGTCAAAGGTAACATTCCTAGAAACACATGTATATTCAATTAAAAGCTGGAACCTATACCAATACCACAAAGACCCCTCTATTTTTGAACAACAAGACCAGAAACTACAACAACAAATTTATACACTGAACAGTAAAGTACGTGAAATAAACAATACACTGGGAACACACTCACCAGAATTTACATCAGATCTTCGTAAAACAGACACATACCGTAGTGGCACAAAAAGGACAGTTAACGTCAGGGGGACGTACACCTTCAAACTATACAAAGACGGAATACATCCAGATCCTCTTCTTGCTAAAGCCTGGTTACGTAAAATATCTGAACAAGCAAAACGAGACTGCTGGGATAACTAGAAACGATCAAACATATGCTCAGTCAGCGTGGGTTTTTCAACACTACACTGAATACGCGTCCAACCAAGAGAACAGCGAAGAGCATGGAGTAGAAAGGTTAGAGTAAGCAGATCAGTCTGCGTGGGTTTATCCACACTATACTGAATCACTATGTTTGCCCTAACTTTTTTACTACTAATGCATATATTAATCAACAATCACAACAACCTGATCACCAAAACATGGAACCATCAACAACTGACGCACAACTTGATAATCAAAAAAATGAACAGTTCAGGCAGATGACTACTATGCCTACCAATACTTACAGATAAGAACAAAAACATATTGATATTGGCATTACTATTATCTGGAGGTATAGAACTGAACCCAGGACCACGCAAACAGCCCAGCATATATTCATGTGGGCTCTGTGAATAACCAGTCACATGGTACTGCCGAGGAGCATGTTGTGATGCATGTAACATCTGGCATCATAAATCCTGCATCGGACTCTGCACACAAGCCTATGAACTCTTGGATCGGTCGAATGTACAGTGGCTCTGCTGTATATGCGATTCAATTAACGTCAGCACCTTCACGTTCAGAAGTTATGAAATAGATCAATCAAACATTTATGAACCATTATCATGACTAGACCTAACCATGGAATCCAACATATCTAGCTTTAGTCAACTCAAAGCAAGTAGCCCAAAAAGGAATGTGAATAACTGAAACCATACAAGAACAACCTCAAACTCTTCAAGTTCCAACATAAACAAAAATCCATATGACATACCAACAAAGAGAAACCTGCGCATCATGACAGTAAATTGTCGCAGTATAAAAGACAAGCAACAAAAATTTGAAACAGCTCTGCACTACCTGAAACCAGACATAGTATGTGCAACAGAATCTTGGCTAAAGGGAATAAAGCCAGGCAAAAGACGTCATCCTGTCGAGTGAAATTGTCCCACCTCAATATAACATATATAGAAACGACAGAGGAACAATTGGAGGTGGAGTATTCATCCTAGTCCACAAATCAATAACATCCATGGAACAACCAACATACATTACAGATGGAGAAATTGAATGGGTGAATATCAAGATAAAAAAACAATAAAGACCTTTTGGTAGGATCCTATTATATGCGGCACTGAGAGCAAAGACACCTTGAAGAACTCAACAAATCTCTAGATAAAATTGACCAACATAACAAAAAGAACAGCATACTAACTGGAGACTTTAACTGCCCAAACATCAGATGGGACCTCTCAACTGCAAATGGCCCAGACAGAGAAATACAACAGGAGCTAATAGACATAATGGGATCAAATAACCTAACCCAAATACACAACTCGCCAACCAGAGAGGGAAATTTACTAGACCTGGTATTTGTGTCAAATCCGACAGTTGTAAAATCATCGATACATGTACCAGGAATATCAGATCATGACATCATAATAACGGATCTGGAAACTAAAGTTCAACATCAGAAAACAACACCAAGAAAACGCTACATCTACAACAAAGCAAATTGGAAATGCATCGAAAACGACCTAAACAACCTCCAAAATATAGGCAATGACAAAGATCAACAAGGAGCAGATGTACAAGAACGATGGGACACCTTCAAGAAAAATATATTTGAATCAATGGATAAAAACATACCAAACAAAGAGATAAAATCCAGGAACACCATCCCTTGGATTAAGAAAAGGGAACAAAAAATGCTCAAGAAAAAACAGAGGCTATATAAGCAAGCATGCAAAACGAACAAGTGGACAAACAATAGAAGCTTTCAAAAAGAATGTAAAAGAAAACTAAGGAAATCAGAATGGGAATACGTAAACAACAACATCATAGAAGGACTAAATAATAACAACACCAAACCATTCTGGAAATACGTAAAATCAAAACGACAAGACTCGGGCGGTATAGCTCCACTCAAAAAAAGAACAAACTTAATATGCGACAGCAAGGAGAAGGCTGAACTACTACTCAGCCAGTTCAAATCAGTATTCACCAAAGAAACAAACTCCGAGATGCCACTAGTTAGAAAACAAGCAAAAGTGGATATAACACCAATAATAATTGACCAGAAAGGACTCGAAAAACTACTCTCCAAAATAAATCCATTCAAATCGTCAGGACCTGACAACATACCAAACCGCATATTAAAGGAGTGCGCAACACACCTAGCACCTATACTAAAAACCACCCTTCAACGTTCCTTGGACACAGGCCAACTACCAAAAGACTGGAGAGATGCCAACATATCAAGCATATTCAAAAAGGGTGACAAACATCTGCCTGAAAACTACCGTCCTGTCTCCTTAACATCAGTTACCTGCAAAATATTGGAACACATCGTATGCAGGCATATCATGAAACACCTTGAGAGAAACAAAATACTGACAAACCTAAACCACGGCTTCAGATCAGGATACTCCTGCGAAACTCAACTTATAACAACGATCAACGACTTTCTTAAAGAGCATGACAAAGGACATCAAGTAGACGTAGCCATCTTAGACTTCTCGAAAGCGTTTGACACTGTACCACACAACAAACTACTCCACAAATTATGGTATCAAAGGAAATATACACAAATGGCTAACCAACTTTCTGACAATCAGAACTATGAGAACTATAGTAGAGGGTGAACACTCAAAAGAAACATCAGTCGACTCAGGCCTCCCTCAAGGTACAGTCTTGGGACCTATCATGTTCCTGTGCCATATAAACGATCTACCAGACAGCGTAAAATCATCCGTCCGTTTATTTGCCGATGACTTCTTATTATACAGAACAATCAAAACCGAAGAAGACCATAGAATACCACAAGCAGATCTAAAAGAACTAGAAAGATGGGCAAACAAATGGGGCATGTGATTTAATGCCAAAAAATGCTATATACTGTCTATAAACAACAAATCCTCCAGACTTTACACTCTAGAAGACCATATTCTACAAGAAGTGCAGGACAATCCTTACTTAGGTCTCCAGATATCAAATGACTTAAAATGGAACATACATATAAACAACATATGTAAGAAAGCAAATGCAACCCTAGGCTTTCTCCGAAAAAACCTCAGAAATGTTCCAGAATCATGACGTAAGACCGTTTTTGTATCACTGGTAAAATCTATGATGGAATATGGAGCCACCATCTGGAATCCATATTTAAAGGGAGACATTGATAAACTGGAGAGAATACAAAATAGAGGGGTCAGATTCTTCAAGAGGGATTACAAGAGCAGAGAACCAGGATCAATTTCCAAAATGAAGAAAGAACTAAACTTGGAAACACTAGAAGAGCGACGACACAGCCTTCAATTGATCCTAATGTACAAGGTGGTTGAGGGGTTGGTATCGGCACTGCCAATATCTCAATTTGTGAACTTTACCAGACCAAAGAGAAAAATCAAAACTAGAACTTATAGTGACCATATCACCAGTAACATCCTAGAAAAGCGTGTGTGCCACAACACGAAGGAATTATCAATCCTAGAGAGTAGAACACCTCAGTACCAAAACTCCTTCTTTGTGGGTAATATCATTCACTGGAACCACCTACCAGATAGCGTAGTGCATGTCATTTCCGTAGAGGCATTTAAGACCGCCCTAGGGGACCACCGACAATAAGACCGTCGGCGCTCTCTCTACCGTTGTATAAAAGCCAGAATTGGATACTACAACGTAACATATACAGATACAGATACTAGACTTTTGTTTAAAGAAATTACATGATTTGCACACAATGTTGTTTGGTTATCATAATTGTAGTTTTTAGATACAATAACGTCGATTAAAGGAAGGTAATTATTATTGTATTAGTATCGTGCGTTGGATTTTTCATTTTTTGTTTTCGTGTTTTGCAAGCGATAATTGATCCACATTGATAGCTTTTTTTCACGTT
>MJUT01015292.1:74459-142437 GCA_002080005.1 Gigantidas platifrons | reverse complement strand
GTTTTACAGTTAAGCATATCTTCCATACAAGAGTGATGTAAAGGGAAATAATGAATGTTGATTGCACAATTTTTTCAAACATTAAGCACAATATATTTAAACAAGGTATATAAACCTATATCTAAAGGTAATCATGACTCACAATTGAACAAAATAAGATAAATGGAAGCACCTAGGCATAAAAACAAGAAAAATCGGAATATCAGATTCGTTTTCAAAACGTTTTGTTTAATATGTGGTCTGTATAAATGTGAAATAGTGCCGAATAGTCGGTATTATTTATATGCGATACAAACAAAAAACAAAAGAAAAAGACACATCAATGCTGTACATATGAAATGCACCTCCGACTTTAATTATGTAACGCCATAAATGACACAGTATACATTCACAGAATTAACAGAAAAGAAGACACACATGAAACAAATCAACAAAAATAAGAGGCTGTTTCTTTATTTCATCGTGTGTCTAAGTGTAATAAACGCTAGATATATACCAACGGGGTAATCACAAATGGACAATCCAGAGAAACTGGCAGATAGGTACACAAGCCGATGACAAACAAAACACAAACACAACTCAATACGTGTTGCACGCCATTATCCGCAACCAAACACAACCAACGTAAATAAGACATGACTTCTCCTACTAGAAACTAAAGGTAAAGATGAACTGAATATGTAATGCGGGAATCGTAACGGACATCACAACACGGAAATCAGACACATACATTACCATTGCAAAAAAAAATAATAAAAAGATTAGCAACCGGGACACCACAAACAAAATCGAGGTTGAAATGTCAAGTTAGACTCTATTTTATATGTAACGCATTTTTTGCCTATGCGCTTTAATAAATGGTTGTAGACTATGATAAGCAAATTACTCTTTGGGGCAGATTTTGCCGAATGTATGAAGAAAGTTCCAAATTGTTAATTGGTATGGAAAAAACAATTATGTCTACGACATACAATATTGTCGTATGTTTCCGATAAATACACGTTTCTGGAATGACATTCATAAAATACGCCCAAATAAAGAAAAATAAATAATATAAAAGTCTTTGGGAGCACCAAAATCAGATTGTTATTTTCAGGTGTCAAATGGTATTGTCAGTAATAACTAATATTGATCCCTTAGAATTAGAATTAGATTAGGAATTAAAACATGCAGACAATTAGCCCATCTTCGCTTCTTCACCTATACAACAGCCATATTTATATTAAATGGCAGTGTTTCCGAGGAAACCAGACGTGTGTGTCGAGTAATACAGCAATCGTTCTAAAAATAAAATAGCGCATTTTATATTGGTCTTACTAATCTTCCAGTGATACTAGATCTCTGTGAGACAGGTTGCTGTCAGCCTGTTTATGTTGTATCGAAATAGCAGGCTATCACGTAGACATAAAGGGTCTAACACCGGGAGAGGTGCAAAATAGTACAATCTGTGACACTCGAGTGTAAGATTTAAATCGCATCGAACGAGGCTTGTCCGAGTCTGACACGATTTAAATTTTACCCGAGGGTGTCACAAATTTTACTATCTTGCATCTTTTACGTTGTTTGACTATTTTATCCACCCCTTTCTACCGTGTCAATGTTTGTTTACTTTTTGTGTTGTGTGTCGCATTAAATTAGGAACCGTATCACAGGTCAGGACCAAAATGTCACGCAATAAAATAAAACAAGATTTTAATTTTACAACTTTAAAGAGGTTAAAAATAATAAAGTTAACAAAGTTGTAATACATTCAACAATAACGAAATCTTTTACGATGCTTACCTCTTTTGCTCATCTCTTTCTATCGTGTCAATATTTGTTTACGTTTAGAAAATATAGAGTGCTCTCCCTTGTTTGGTAACTAACGCACATAAAACAAATGACATCCCTTTGACCAACGTCAAATAACTTGTTTACAGGCATTTATCGCTGTTGTAGTAACATTTATAATATATTTATAAAATAAATTGTATATTATTGTGAAATACATTTAAAATACTGCCAAGACACTATAAATCGACAATTTAATTCAACAATGGAAAGCGATTTTGTGGGAAAAACGGCGTGTAGCTTGTCTTACACTGGAGCCGGGGTAAGATAGAACAATCGATGTCACCTCAATTAACGGACTAATTTATCCAAGAGGTGAGGAAATCTTGTGTCGGATGAAGTTGCTGTTTTTGGTATATCTTTGAAAAAATCAGAAACGGTATATTGCAATAGAAATACACATGAGACGCCTGGGACTAACACACAGTACATTCAAGTGTAACACTCATTTTGCTATCCCCGATCAAAGAGAGAATTATAGGCTAACATTCAGATAGTGTTTTAGTAGTCTATCATTTTAATTCCTGATTGATAAAATTTAGTGTTGTGAAGGTTAACATCAACGTGAACAACAGAGTGTCCACGTAGAAAGGTCAGAACATGAAGACAGATGTTTATATCCTGGAGTAATAGAATAGGGGAGAGGAGTGTGTGGTTGTCACCTGTTTTTAACGTAAAAATGAGCAATTGTTCAGCAATATCATGGCAAGATAGATTACAGTTCTTTGAGCTGATGATGATGGTGGTTTTAACTAAACGAACACGATTTGTTTAATTATTATGGTGTTTGATCATTCAAGCGAGAGTATGTGGGAAGATAAGTCACCATGACGCATTATCATAATTTCACGACACCAGTTTCGTCTTTCTCCTTAAAGTTGTGTACCTAGCTTAGAAGCAACAAATGCCAATTTCTAGCCCTTGCTTTGACCCGCCCCCGACTCGAACCCACGATGTACATCACTCGGGGCGAGCTTGCTAATCATTGTACCAAGGATGTGGTTAGGGATATAGTAGATATGAATCAAGCAACAACAAAATCACATAGCATTAGCTTGTCGATAAGAAACGGTAAAGTTCAAATCATAAAACCGCATCTATAAATAAGTCCAAATATATTCTGAAAGATAGTTGACAGGCTTTTGAAGTTGTCATGCTAGCTATCAAATAAAGAAATAAACGGCCCTTTCAATATATAGAAATAATCAAAGATGCTTTAAATGAGAGAATACACGCAAAGACGCCGGTGGCGCGAAATTACAACCCACATGTTTAACTTTCTGCATACATATTCATGTTCAATAAAATTAGTTTGTTATTTCATCACTTGTTTCTTTTATTTAACTTGTTCCTGTCCATATTAAGGCATTTTTCTGTAAATAGCTACTTACATGTGTCGACACTATGTACTCTTATTATCCAAGGTAAGAAAGTTCGAAAGTTTAAAATCGAACAGCTGCAAGTTTCGGGTACGTTTAACGCACCTTATTGCCATGATGTCATTTGTACTAGGGCATGAATCAATACATTTGATTGTTACATGTTTCATATTTACAAAGCCAAATTAGATAACAAATACCACATATAAAATGAAAAACTTGCATTGTCATATGCCATATCGATTACCGCTTATATGACGTTAATTCAGGTTCTCTAAATTATCATCTATGTTCAGTCTTATTTATAATTACTTGTGGTCGGCTCCGTACTTGTTTGTATTGAGAGAATGTACTCAAACGTTTAGGCATACAATGATAATTCAAAAATTGTCTAGCATCTCTTACAAGAAAGAGCATAAACGTATGAAATAATTGAAGATCGCAATGGGGTATCCAGAAGCAGTAAGTCGAAGAAGGAAGGACAATGCAATGATCAAAGGAAAAAGAACAAACACTGTAATTACACATAAAACAAAACAGCAAGCAACAGGAACTCTACATGACACCAGGGGTGAACTTTGGTGCTCCGGAAGGGTACGTAAGATATCCGTGTTCATTTGTAACGATTAACCAAGTCATGGTGGTGACCGTAAACTTTCCAAGATATGACTTCATCTTAACCAATATAAGCAATTGAGTCTGTATCTACTTCATCGCCAGTAGTAAGCCTCCATCAAGTATTCATCATAGGAAACACAGGCTCGGAAATATCGGATCAATTGAGAAATATGTATATGTCGTTGTAATGTTGTAACATATACAAATACATCAAAACGAAAACAATGTAATTATTGAAATCATCTCTTGTGTCGTAACATTTCGTTCTTAACGGCCCTTCATTGTCAATGTCAAAGTGTAGGTCATTGCATGAAGTAGACTTCGCTGTATCTGTGGTATTCTTTTTCTCATCAAACTTATTTAGTGATATGACATCATCTATATTACGGAACTTGAAATTAAAGGACTGGGTACGATTATTTTCATTTTCCTTGAACAGCCCCTTTATGAAGTCTGCATAGATTGAACAAATGACATGATGGACAAGAAAAAAAACAAATATCATTGGAAACAATATTGTCTACGTAACAGTTAAGTCTACCAGAATTATCACTGATTACGTAGGAATCCCCCAGAAGATGATCTGTAATATGTACGTAAGAAATGTTTGAAGATATATTAGAGGTGATCAGAAGCCGTAAATTGCAAAAGGACCAATATAAAATGGCTAAAGGATAAACAGTGATATACAAAACACTACACAGAAATTTACGTATTTATAACTGGTCGGAAATTCATACGCCATTGGTGATTTGTTCCATAGTTTAAAACTTCGATAACATACACACCAACAATTTTCAATTATATACACTATTAAAGTACTTTTGTTCGTTAGCACCAGTATTCGTGATTTCTACAAAATGCAGTGATCCTTGGGGGTTTGAATTGGTGGTGTCGAGCACCATAGGAAACAATCAAGTGGTTAATAATGATTTCACAGAATAGGATAACCATTATGTTACCATTAGCCATAAATTAGTACTTATATAGTACTATTAATTAGTTGTACTTGTTAATGTAGACACGCAATCAGTAGACAAATTTAAATGTCTATAACTTGTAGGCTTGAATTTATTTGTATACGAAAAAACGACCGCTGGTTGTTTGTGTTTATAAATGAATGTGATTAGACCACACTGAAACATGGGGATAAAAGAACAGCAACTCGGACAACATGAAATCGTGTTAGACACCAGTATGCTTAATACACCACAAGTAAGATATATAACAACATGAACCCCGTACAAAAGAATTGGGAGTCGAGACGAATCGAACGAAGTTTAACGCGGATATAGTAGCTAACCTCACGTCACGGAACTAATAACATGATATAATTTGACAACATGAACAAAACGAACCCCACTTAGAGCTCAGGTGCTCCGGAACGACAAACGGAAAATATATGTGGTCATTTGTGAAATAGACAACCCGTAGCAGCTAACAAAGATGTGCTGGTACTCGTGAAACTTTCGGTGTGATTTCGACTTAGCAGCAGGGAACCATGGCCTTAGTAGTTTTCCTGTTAGTACCAACCCGCTATCAATGAAATTATGATAGGAACCAAACGAAGGGGTAATCAGTAATGGACAGGAATACTACTTTCTTTTAGCTAAAAGGTATTTTATTGAACACATCATTTAACTTGTGATCCAAAGCTTTTAGATGTGGTCGTGAGCCAATATGATTCAGCTACACAATGGAATAACACATATACTCATTTAGAATGTGATGTCCAATTTCAAACTATGGTAGTGCAATAGTCAGCGGGTACATTATCAATATTTTTCTCCAGCTGCGAATAGCTGTAAGCAAAAGATATAGCACTATTGAGACAAAAGAAGTGGCCCGTATTGGACATAGCGGAGTTATTTTTCATTATACGTACTCAAGTGAAGGTCGATGTGTGCAAAAAGAAATGGGTTGTGTCCAATGAGGGCAGCTTCTTTTGCTTCAATAATAATATATTAAATGTGTACAATAATAGTATCGCTGCAAAAGCATACGGCATGACATGTATTCCAACTACAACTTTAAAATGGGTTTATGGATTTATATATTTCCAATCGAGTGTGGATTACATTCAATATCAATTATTAAAAATAACCAAGTATACAAGCTTACGTTTTCTTTCTTGTTAACTTACATCGGAATATATAATTGAGTAATTTAAAAGAATAATGTTATTATTATCTTAAAGCCATTAAAAAGACAATTTAATAAATAAAAAAATTAAAGCATACATCCTGCTATTGACAATCGAGTGCGAATTTATGAAAATCATAAATTCGCTCGAGGTCAAACAATATCGGGAACTGTGGTACAATTAATATTGGATGCCCACGATACTGACTGGCATATATTTGATATATAAACCAATTTCGCTCGGCAATTTTATCTACACAGCTTTCGTCAGAAAAGGAAAGACTGGTCATTTTACAATGGTATGTAATATTTATGCAAGCATATATTTGCAGGCATTAAAACACCAACCGATAAACACACTTTCAACAATAACATTGTACCAAGGATAGAATTTCTTGATAGGACAACCTTTGTGTTTTGTCATCTTAGATATTTATTCGAGAATGAATTCAATATAGAACATATATAACTCAAGGTTCCGGTGACTACAGAAGTTGGCTAACTCCACATCTAGAAGACGGAAAATCCCACCATCAAATTGGAATGAACACACATGACCCGGAAGGGTAAGTAGTTCCTACTTCACATGTACCACCCGTCGTGCTACTATTGTTACAAAACCATTGGTGTGTGATCAATAAAGAAAGGTTTTGTCGTAAGGTTTCGTTCCTAACTAGTCATCACTGTCAGTTTCGAGGTGTATCGTAATTCATGAATAAGGGTAATAACAAAATTACTGAACACAGAGCAATCTTCCAAAGGAAAATTCAAAACTCATAAATCAATAAACAGACAAAATCAGTCAACAACCGGGAAACTGGAAACCCGCAATGGTCCTGACTTGGAACAGGCATTTCAAAAGAAATGGTGGATTTAATCAGATTTTACCTAGCTATATATTTGATATTTTTTTATTTTAAACCCGACAAGATAGATGCCATCAACAAAATCACCAAACCTACAATTAATTGGTGAACGTAAAATTAAAGGATCGTGTTAGAATATTTAAATATTTCTCGAGATGTCCCTTTGTGAACTCTGCCTTATAAGAATACAATGCATTATGGGTATGATAAAAATCTGATTGGAAACAAATTATGTTCAAGAAGGACATTATTGTGTACGGTGTTGATACATGACTGCAACCGTAAGGTCCACAACAATTATCACTGTTTACGTAGGCATGATAGGTGTCCTTTCTACTAAAGTTGATCTCTAATATGTACTCAAGAAAATTTGAAGATACCAAAGAAGTAATCAGAAGCCATTAATGAGAGAAGGACAGACAATGCAGTCACTAAAAGATAAAAGGACAAAAGGACAAACAATGATCTTTAATACACTACACAGAAAACTAAGGTTTGATAATAAAATTCATACTCCATTATTTCTTTGTATTATAGCTTAAAACATTGATGACATATACAGCAACAGTTTTCAATTCTATATATAGGACAACTTTAATATTACCATTATACAGAAATTGGTACTTATATGGTACTATCAATAAGTTATAGGTTGTACTTGTTGGTGTATACTTGGAATCAGACGAAATATTTAATTGTCTATGACACGCAGACCTTCAATTTGTATACACCAACGAGACCGGTAATTGTTTTTGTTTTTATTTGATAAATGTATAGAATTTCGACAACGCTGCAGGAACGAAGCCCAAGTCTGAAATAAAACAAGCCTACATCAGTGCAAACATGGAGATAAAAGTACATAAGCTCAGACAACAGGAATTCCATAAAACAAACAAGAGTAAAACGAGGACAGAGATAAACTGTAATGATGTTCTTCGTGATCACACAACCTACAGCAGCACATCCTTATATTAACTCTTCAAGGGTTAAAACAAATTGCATGTTATACTTGTCCAGGAACAGTTTACTTCCACATTTCAATGGTCCTAACATATTCTTTACTGGTCCGCAAAGAAATATACCTAGTACCATATTTTATTATGTAATTGCTGTAACTCATTTTACAGTTTTGTGTGACCCATGTACCATAAATCTTCCAAATCGTCTGGTAGACATTAAAAATTAAAGTCAGCAAATGTCCTGTTATGAATCTAGTTACGGAAGCATTACATATTGACTTAATATGTCTACTGGTTCGACGGTATAGTTCGACCATTAATCCAAAGAAATGCATTGCTAAGTAAAGCTGAATGCTTAGAAAATAACCCAAAAAAAAACCATCAATATAATTCACCAATGTCTTTATTTCAAACGCAATGCAAAAACTAACTAATATTTTCCTTGACATTTTTCAGTTTCAGAGAATTCCGGAAAATTATGTGGCTTTCTAAACTTTCACCTTTGATGTTTAATCGAGAAACTCGTCATTCGCACTAAATATTCTTCAAAATGCTCATGTATCATAAAAGTACTTACATTGCAATATCAAACTCCCACAATCACTAGATAGTATTATTGCATAGTATTTTCATGTTGAAACGTTGTTTATTTTCCTGGATGGAGAACATAACATGCTCAAGTGAGAACAGTTTGAAGATACCACATGTGTAATTAGGAGCCGTAAATCAAATGACAGACAACACAAAGGTAAAGCGAACAATAAAAAAGGGTTTAACCAACGATCCATAAAACTGTATACAGAAAACTAATAATAAAACAACATGAACCCCACTAAAAAGACGGAGACTGGATGTGTTAGCAGATTCTGTAAGACATGAAATCATGTTGGACACCAGTATACGTCAATAAATACAAATGACACTAATACAACATGAACCGAATCGGACATCGATTTGACATGGAAATCCTAGCGGATATCACAAGACAGAACTAAACGGGCGAATTTTAATGCTCGGAACGACACACGGAACATTACTGTGGTCATTTGTGACATAGATACAGTGAAGACTTTAACTCAGACACATGGAACCCTTGCTTCAGTAGTTTTCCTATTAACAGCAACCCGCTATCAAGGAAACCTTGATAGGAACCAAGCGATGGGGCAATCAAGAATGGACATGGATATATTATTTCTTTAATGAAAGTATTGTATTGAAGAAATGATTCAATGTGTGCTCAAAAGCTTCTAGGAGTGGTCATAAGCCTATATGTTTCATCTAAATAATGCAATAACACACAGTTTATTTGGAATGTGATGTCCCATATCAAACTATGGTTGTGCAATAGTTATCGTGGTAGCTTATCAATTTCACCGGTTGTGTATTGGATATAACGATTTTTCTTCAAATAATTATTACTTAGGACAAGGTCCAAATCGCTAAAAGAAATTCGCTATTTCCGAAACGGGCAGCTTCTTTTGGTTCAATAATAATACCATTTTAAAATCGGTTTATTGATTTATATAAGATATGGGGGCAACTTCCCATCAAAGGCACATATTATGGTTTCATTTAGTGACCTCTATATATAAGCTTAAGTGTATATCAATGTCAGATGAAGATTAACCTTAGTGAGTACGATGATTTCTGATTAATTTCCTTTTTCAATCAACACCATCGTCGTATCAACAACATACGAATTCTACATTTTGATGACTATTATTGACATGATATGTAAGTTGCATTGTAATACACAGTTAGTAGGTATTGCATATATTGTTAAAACTAAGACCCATCTTCCTCAGACTTAGATAGCTGCATTGGGTTTTTGGTTAAACTGTATTAAGCTATATAGTTTGCTTACTCTCAAAGATCTAAATTATTATCTAATATTCAAGCAGTGCCTGGTGAAGATTATTTATGCTACGCCTTTAAATATTTTATTTTATTAAAGTTAATCCATGTCTTCAGGTAAGTGAGGTTTACTTTTTGAGAAAGCTTAGTACCATAAGAGTTACTCCGTTGCTTCATTAATTATCTTTATTATATGAATTAATTCTAAAAATGGATCAACTCTTTCTCATTCTCATGAGTGAATATAACACTGAGGACAAAATCAGTAGAGAGTTTGATCCTGATACAATGGTCGGTTTGAGCGAGTGCTACTATCCAGAGGTTGTCAATCGAGATACAACATGTATTAAGATCTAAAATCAATTGATATTGATATTTGTTGATCAGCTTCTTTTTGGAACGAGCAGCTTTTTTTTGGTTCAATAATAATACAATTTTAAAATCTGTTTATTGATTTATATAATATATGGGGACAACTCTGCTATGAAATGCACAGTTTAAGGTTCTATTCAGTGACCTATATATAAGTTTATGTTTATATCAATATCTGAAGAATATTAACCTGAGTACGATGATATCTCATTAATTTTCATTTTCAATCAACACCATCGTGGTACCAACAACTTAAATTTGATATTATAGATATTATGAATTCTACCATTTTATGACTAATACTAACATGATGTAAGTAGTATTACTATACCTCACATAATAAAGAATGAATTATATTGGTAAAAAAAGGTAATCATATGACATAAAATAATCTGGATATTTTTGCTTCTAATCGCCACCAACGGTGAATAACCTCAATAATTGCATACGTCCATTGAATAACCTTATTATTCAACAGTGAATAACCTCAAGAATTACACACGTCCATTGAATAACCATATTATTCAACGGTGAATAACCTCAAGAATTACACACGTCCATTGAATAACCCTAATATTCAACGGTGTAAAAAAATGGGATAATTCTTTAACAATTCAAATATTAAACAGTATATTTCAACTGTGTGTTCGGTATACTAAAACAGTTACGGCCCTCTGAATCGGTGAATATCCAAAATTTTCAACCCCACTAGGGTTATTTCCCTCGGGCTAAAGCCCTAGTGGGGTTGACAATTTTGGATATTCACCTCTTCCGAGGCCCGTACTTGTATATTGCAATATACAGTTAGTAAGTACTGATTGCTAAAACTAAGGTTCATCTTCCTCAGACATAGATAGCAGTATTGGGTTTTGGCTATCCTGTTTTAAGCTATTAAATTGTCTTACTCTCTAAGATTTACATTTTTCTCTAATATTCAACGCTTCCTGGTAAAGATTATTTAAACCAAGTCATCCACTATTTAGTTTAAGAGAAGTTAACAGGTGTCCTCAGTTTAGTGAGGTTTGATCCTTGAGAGAGCATAGTACCATTATTTTTAATCGGTTGGTTCATTGGACTTTCGTAATTATCGTTAATATATGATTTAATAATAACAATGGATAAACTCTTATAAGTCATTTTACATGCTTACTCCCAATGATTTTTAAATTATCTGCCTCTTAAATATTCCAACTTAAATCGTGCCTGGAGAGGATTATTCAAACCACGTTGTCCAATTATTTTTTTTATTTTGTAAAATTAACAGGTGTTCACCAATACGTGGGATTAATTTTTTAAGGAAAGCATAACACTATTATAATTTCTCGATTGGTTCATTGGACTAATTATCATAAATATATGAATGAATACAAACAATTGAGCAACGCTTTGTTATTGTGTTGAATGAATACAACACCAAGGACCAACTCGGTAGAGAGAGAGAGTAGACCCGGATGCAATGTTCGGTTTGAGCGAGTGATACTACCCAGAAGTTGTCAATCCAGACACAAGCATGTATTACAATCTAAAATCTATTGATATTGATATTTGTTGATCAGTGAACTTTTGGAAAGTTTATTGTGTAAGTCTATTTAATCTGTTCGGTAGCCTGAATTTAGTTTTAATCAATGGTTTGGGTTTGTCGGTTGGTGTTTAACACCACTTTCAGCAATATTTCAGTTATATCATGGCGACCAGTTTTAGTGGTGGAAGAATCAGGAGTACCCGGAAAGAACCACCGACCATCGGCAAGCAACTGGTAACCTTTATATCTTGCGACTGCGAGTCCGGTGCACCTTTTTTGTAATAACAAAGCCGGGTGCAAACCCACATCGTATTAGTAATATGATTGTATGACGTTTTAGGTAATCCAACTACCCTGCTCATTGACCCACTTGCGCCCTCTTTAATAATGTTCCTGATATGTATATAAAGGTATGTTACAGTCTGATATTGGTTCATTCAACTTTCCTAATTATCGTTAATATAGGAATTAATAATAATTATTAATCAATTCTTAGTCAGGTTCTTGATTGAATACAACACTGCGGACCAAGCCAGTAGAGAGTTAATCCGGATACAAACGGGTGTTTAGATTTAAAATCTATTTATTTTTATATGTGTTGATAAACTGCTGTATGGACATTTTCTATAGTATGTCTTTGTCAATGATTAGGTAGTTTGAATATATGTTTAATCATGTTTCTCATATGTATATAAATGTACGATAAAGTATGAAATCCGAATTTTCAATTATTATTTTTAACTAATTTGATAAATCTGTAAACTGTTTTGTATGTTTTACCATTATTCAAGTATATAAAGCTGTATGTGTAATGATACCACACTAAATTATACTATTTTAGTTGTATACAGATGAAAACTGTCCACTGATCTATGGATCACTATATGGACAGACAAAAATACAATGTGACAAGGACATACTTTGAATGTGTTATTACTGACATTTTGTGATAAAATTACCTTCGCTGCTCGTAAACAATAACATTTAACACAGTCTTAACGTACATATTATAGAAGGGAATTAATATGATATTTGTCCGTCCTCATCATTGTTCGTATTATTCTATTTTACGTTTAAAACCTTTTCTACACCAAGGAACAGTACACGTTTTGACCAATAACTGTACGAATAAAAGCAATATAGTATACCGGCAGTTGTATCTATTGATTGCTCGATTGATATATTTAATATATGTGGTAGAGTGAATTTGTACATATTTTTTCTGTATAATGATTATTTTCATTAACACTTTATTAGCAATTTTATAGCTGATCATGATTGATATTTCTATTTCTGTTTCATTAACATATACATATTTTAAATTAGTATTAAGATATGTATTCATTTAGTAATTAATAATGTTAAGTAAATGCTCCATACTATGTTCTCCTTGCATTTCTTATTGGTCAGTTTGGTCAGGGGAATTTTAGGCGGGAAACTCCTTTTCATTTCTATTGTTCTATTTCATTACTTGTTTACTGGCTGGACATGCCTAACTTTCTTGCCTCATAATTATATGGATTGCTATCATTCTAATCTAAGGTCAGTTTCTTTACATTTCTTTATTAACCATTTTAACAGTCAAGATGCATTTAATATTCATAGAATGCAAGAGATTTGAATGAAAGTTATAAAATATATAAAATACATAAAATGCTTTCAGAAGTAAACATACATAAGAAATGAATATAAAATACATATAGATTAAGCATTGGAAAGTTCACAGGTAAAACCAGTTTAATTAAATAAGTAAAACATAAAAGTATTATTTTGATTAATTGCAATGTTAAAGATTAAGTTTAATAAAATACTAACTGTTACTTTTAATGGTGTATTATATTGAATGTAGAAAACCTTTATCTTGTCATGAAACACATGACATATAGTTTTAATTTTGTTACAGAGGTTTTCAACTGAGTTTACCAGAGTTGAGTCACATTGATTATAGATCATTATATGCCAATATATACAAAGACCTTTACACCTCATGTGAGGTAAGATATTGTGTTGTTTTTATTATTTTACTAATTGTATTTTGCTTATTACTTTTAATATGCTTATGCTTACTTTATTGATTTATTTGCTTTGCTTATTTATATTATGTTATTTTGAAGATGTCATGTAAATGTCAAGATTTGCATATATAGATGTATATAGTCAGTAACTGATAAACTTATCAATAATGTACACCTTGCATTATTTTGCAATTTAGGTATTGCATTGCTTAATGAAATATGTTTGGGTCAAATTGGTTATATTTTTATTTACAAAACACAAGCACTTTTGACATATTCAAATTAGAGTTATCTTTCTTTGTGTTGTTTATTTATGTTATTTTAACTTGTGTATTTGCAGGGTCATCATTTGTCATATAATAGAATAAACTAATTGTTTGTAAACTGTTGATGATTGGACTGACAAATAAATTGAATCTACAACCTGAGAGATGTTTATTTATTTAAATCCACGATTATAAACACCAAGATTACAATGGCACCCAACGTAAATTTGTGACTTCCAGATATCAACAGTGTCAGTGCGGAACCGATTCATAAATTATGATATCCTAACATTAGCAGCATCCGGTTGGATAAACGTGCTTTCAGACGACAGAAAATCGAAGAAAGTCTTTAAGTATTTATGTATGTACAAGATAATAACCACTTTATTTATATTTAATGTGAAATGTTGAATGTCAGCTATATATATTTGAACACATTTATGCTAGAAAATTAGTGTTAGAAACATACTTTGATAACAAGTTTTAGAAGACAGTATTTACAAATATTAGTGATTGACTTTATTCATATTTGAGAATTTGTGATACTTAGATTTTTATAGACCCCCCTTAAAGTTCAAGGTCAACCGGAAACAGGAAGTGAGGACACACCCACAGGATATGTAAACAAATACTTAAGTGATTGTCACTTTATTTCATCAGTCAGTATTAAGTGATACTTGAGTATTGGTTTACATTAACTTTATTTTTTTTTTGAAAATTTACATACACCTTTTCGATAATTGAACCTACACTTTCTAATTTTCTAACTTTACATACACTTTTTTAGTAAATTTGTTAGTAACACCATTCATACTTTTATATGTACTTTAAAGATGGTAAATGTGTATATTACATGTATTATATGTCTGCAGCTTTGTGTCTTTGTTTATATTTTGTGTATTGTCACTGTATATGAGCATATCATACTTTGTGTTTGTTTTATGAGAATCATACTCAGTTTTCATAATTAATGTTGTGTATTGAACATATATTTGTATATTGTAAGTGTGTATTGTACTATGTATTGTTTAAAATAATTTAATACTTAAATCAAATTAATTTTTTTGAAAATTAAAAATTTTAATTTACAAATAATTGGGTAAAATCCAGAACTCTAAAATCATTTAAAAATATAAACTTTTGTTTCTGCTTGTATGAAATGAGTGATTCTGTGCACAAGCATGCATTCTGTAAACCCCTTGGCACTTATATCTGATATACTTTAGGTTTTTTTAGTCATTCTCAGTTAGCTTTCATTTTGTTTCTTCTTTGTCTATTTCCACCTGAATACTTTAGTGGAGTATTAGGTTACATTGGTACTTGAGGGAGAGGTCAGATCACTAGCAGTATACTCATTAGTTCTTATTGACATGTAGTTTGACTTAAGATAAAAAGAGATTGTTAACGTACAAGCATAGCAAATCTCGTATCTGCCCCATATTTCAGGTTGTAGCAGCATAGTAGCAGATACATTGTATATTGATTCAGGGGTAGGTGCTGCATGTATTGTATTTTAGTCAGATATGTTTGTGTATTCCGTTGTATATAAATCTTGTATATTAATTATTGAATGTTTAGATTCACATTAATCAACATTTGTTTTTCTCCTTTCTCATAGATTGATTAATATATATTTGTTTTGTCATACATGTAGGTACTTTAATTTGATTTACTATACTTTTCACAGGTATATTAATCATATATTTGTTTATTTGTATGTCGACTAATTAAAACAATTTTTGTTTTGTAGATTAGTGAATCACTTAGAGACAGTGATTGATATATATTTAATCATAAGTTGATATTTCAGGGGAGATAATTCAACTTAAGCTTAACATCAATTTTTTTTTATTAGATTCATTATATAACAGTTTTCTGAAACTGTTAGTTGAATTCATTTGCAGTTCAGTTGTATTGATTTTGTATTTGTATAATATCTGTTTGAATTTAGATATACTTTATTTTGGCACACTTTACTTTATTTTAAGAATTTCTTTGAAATTTCAGTTTATAGTTAATACTTTAGATCTACATTTCAGATTATTTTTTTTTTTAATTCAAGATTATTTCGTTTCTTTTCAAACTTTCTTATAGGTCATATTTTTCAATCTTTTGTAGAAATTTATATTTATTTCAGAATACTTAATTGATTTTCTACCTTTTGTAGAAATATATATTTATTTCAGAATAATTAATAAATTTTTGATCTTTTGTAGAAATTTACATTTATTTCAGAATACTTAACTTATTTCAATCTTTTGTAGAAATTTATATTTATTTCAGAATACTTAACTTATTTCAATCTTTTGTAGAAATTTACATTTATTTCAAAATACTTAACTATTTTTTATCTTTTGTAGAAACTTATATATTTATTTTAGAAAATTTCTTAGAATTTCTTTTGGTTTTAGGAATTTATTTTGTTTCAGATCTCTGACTTAATTGTCCTTGTAGAACAAATTTTCTTTACTTACAGGAAATTATATTTCAGATAATTTCATTTTATATTATTGTAGATATTTATATTTTGTATTTGAACTTCTTTAATTTATTAGTTATATTGACTTTGATTGTATATGGCCAATCCGGTGGAGAACATCATAGCACACCCACCAACTAGTCCATTGGAGAAAACAATCATATACCCACCATCTAGTCCGACGGCAGAAGTAATGGATCCCGAGGATATTAAGTTATTACAGGCAATCAAAGCAATGGGTATACAACCAAAAACGGACACACCACATGACTTTGAGAGGTCAATGAAATAATATTTCAGACAGAAGGAAGAATTTGATGACAAGAAACAACACTCATTGAATTTACCATCAGATGTAAGACCAAAAGAGAAAATCCAACCTGCTAGTGCTTCTTATCAACCACCAAAAATTTACATATTTACAGGATCCGGTAACAAATCAGAGTCAACATATGAGTTATGGCGTTATGATATAGAATGTCTACTTAGAGACAAATCCATACACAAGGATACCATACACACCGCCATCCGAAGATCACTACGAGGACAGGCAGGTGTAGTAGTTATGCGACTAGGTCCAGAAGCTTCCATCCAAGATTTACTACACAAACTGGACAGCATATATGGTAATGCAGCCAATACAGTTGATATACTGAAGGAATTATATGGTGCCGAACAACGCAACGATGAAGATGTCATCAGTTGGAGTTGCCGCCTTGAGGATATCATGGGTCGAGCCAGGGATATGGGAGCCATACAACCATCCGAAGTCAAACGTATGATACATGATATACTCTGGAACGGACTGAGGAAAGATCTTAAAGATGCAAGTGGCCACAAGTGTGACAGTATAAAGGACTTCGATTCCTTAAGGGTCGCTATTCGTCAGATTGAGATGAAGCATACTCTAGAACAACAATTACATGAGAAAGAGAAGAAGTCCATACCAAATCCTGCTAAGGCTGCCCAAATAACACCAATTACAACCGAAAAATCTGACATAGAGGAACTTAAAGGTATTGTGCAACAACTGGTTAGTAAAGTTGATATCTATGACCGTGAAAGACAACAGACCAGCGGCTCATATAGAGGACCAAACAGAGGCTATCAACAAGGATATAGAGGCACATATAGACCACTAAGACAGAACTACCAGTCACGTCAACAACCACAACAACAATCTAACACACAACAACAAACAACTGAACAACAACATTCCAAGTATCAACATGCATCCGTGTACGAAGAACCTCAATGTTTTAGATGTGGACAGTATGGACACTATAAGACAGGATGTGCTGTAAAACTAGATCACTCCAAGACAGGTTTAAACTTCAAGAAGCCTATGACGAGGGGCCGGTACTAGGCTTGAATAGAAAGATTAATGGTCCCATTATTAAGAATAATTTAGTGAAGATACCACCACGATTGTATGGTCGACCAACAGAAACATCAGTTATATTGGAGGGAATTGAAACGGGAGCACTTCTTGATACAGGTTCTACAGTCTCAACTATTAGCGAGTCATACTATCAACAACATCTTGCCTGTAGTATACAATTGAAGACCATCAAAGCAATTTTGGACATTGAATGTGCTGGAGGAAGTCGACTACCATACTCCGTATATAATGAAGTAAACATAAATACACCTGGCAGTACCAACAACTTCAACACATACTTAGTACTTGTAGTACCCGACAGTAATTACAACCAACACATACCATTACTCATTGGAACTAACATATCGAATACCATACTACAAGATCTACACCAACTTCATGGAGATAAATATCTACAAAATGCAGATCTAACGACTCCCTGGTACCTTACTTTAAGATGCATTGCACTACAGGAAACGGAATTCACGAAGAATAAAAACAGATAGCCATTCCACCAAATACCGTCATGGAAATACAAGATTACTGCGACAAGGAAACTCAGTATCGTAACACATCAGCGATTCATCAAGCATCAGATTTGGCATTTGAACCTACATATCTTGATGTCGAACCACGATTACACCAATTCAACTTAAAAAAAAATGGTCATATTACTATACAGCTCTCCAATGTTACAACCAGAACCATCACTATACCACCAAAAGCAGCTATATGTGAACTACAACCAGTAACGATACAACCTAAACATTGTCAAGAAAATCAACCCGTCGATATCTTCTCCAAAAGCGACACTGATGTAGGATATATCAACATAGTCCAACAGAGAATTGAGTTACTGGAAGACAAAACTTTTAAGCAGCGATACCGGAGAATACCACCATCCATGTATGATGAAGTGAAAGTCTACTTACAGCAACTTCTTGATATGAACATCATCAGGCCTTCACATTCGCCATGGGCATCAAACGTGGATTTAGTAAAGAAGAAAGAGAACAGTCTGAGAATGTGCGTTGATTATCGTATGCTGAACAAGAACTCGAGGAAAGACAGCTATGCACTTCCACGCATTGAAGAATTACTTGACTGTTTATCAGGAAACCGCTTCTTCCCCGTTATTGACATGAAACTGGTTACCACCAAGTCGAAATCTTTGAGGATCTCAAAGAACGAACTGCCTTCTCAGTTGGCCCGTTAGGATTTTACGAATACAATCGCATGCCATTTGGGTTGACAAACTCACCAGCTACGTACCAGCGATTAATGGAGAGCGTCTTGGCAGATCTCAACCTAAGACTTTGCTGCGTATTTATTGATGACGTAATTATCTTTGGCAAAAAACTTATGAAGAACAATTACACAACCTTCAACTAGCCTTTGATAGAATCAAGGCAGCGAACCTAAAGCTATCACCAAAGAAATGCGAGTTCTTCAAGAGAAAAGTAAAGTTTGTTGGACATATCGTCTCTGAAGAAGGTATAGAGATTGATCCAAGCAAGAGAGATAAAGTTACGAACTGGCCGAATCCCCCAACACCAGAAGATGTACGCAGATTCCTAGCATTTGTTGGATATTACAGGCGATTTATTAAGAACTTCAGCCTTGTAAGCAGACCATTTACTGATCTTATGCCAACACCCAACAAGAAACACCAGAAAAAGAAATCTAAAACAAAGAAGACATGGACTTGGGAAAACGAACAAAACCAAGCTTTTGAAACACTTAAGGATAGACTCGTAACATCACCCATCCTTGGATATGCTAATTACTCATTACCGTACGAGCTGCACACAGACGCCTCTGGAGATGCATTAGGCGCAGTACTCTACCAAGAACAGGAAGGCATGAAAAGAGTAATTAGTTACGCCAGTCGAGGATTGAACAAAGCAGAGAAAAATTACCCACCACACAAGAGAGAATTTCTAGTTCTGAAATGGTCTATTTGTGATAAATTTAAGGATTAACTTTATGGCCAGAGATTTACCGTATTAACAGACAACAACCCGGTCACCTATGTACTAAATACAGCTAAGGTCGATGCTACAGGTCATAGATGGTTAGCCGCCTTATCCACTTTCAACTTCGACATCAAATACAGACCTGAAAAAAATAACGCAGATGCTGATGCTCTTAGTCGCCTTCCAGCAGTACATGACTCAGAAGGATGTACAATTACCAGCGAGTCCGTCCAAGCCATTTGTGATTCCATGGTACCAAAGTCTTATGTTGAAAGTCTTGCAGTGTCACCATAAATAGTTGAAGAAGATCTGTCAGCAACAGATATTGGTGATCTAGTAGACTGGACTAGAGTACAAGCTCTAGACTCGAACATCAGACAATGCATTGAGTACTTACAAGCCAACCAGAAACCAAACAAGAAAGGTGCAGGCCATAATCCGATGATCAGAAAATACAACAGAATGAAACTGATTAACAACATTTTATACATAATTACTACCATCGAAGACGAGGAACGACAACAACTAATCTTACCTGCTGATGTAACAGTGTTACAAGCCCTACATGATGATATGGGACATCCAGGAAAAGACAGAACTCTATCTTTGCTACGATACCGATTTTACTGGCCAGAAATGTACAAAGATACATAGTCCTGGATTGAGCAATGTGGAAGATGTCTTCCACGAAAAACTCCAACCCATCAGAGAGCACCATTAGTACCCATAGCAACTTCTTCACCATTAGAGTTGGTTTGCATAGATTTTCTCACTTTAGAAAAATCCAAAGGAGGATACCAGCATATTTTGGTCATCACGGATCACTACACTAGATATGCCCAAGCCATCCCAACCAAAAATCAACTTGCTAAAACAACTGCTGAAGCCTTCTTTAATCACTTCATAGTACATTATGGTATACCTAAGAGGATTCACTCCGACCAAGGCATCAACTTTGAAAGTAAAGTGATAAAAGAACTCTGTCAACTTACAGGTATGAAGAAGTCAAAAACCACCAGTTATCATCCTATGGGGAATGGCATGTGCGAAAGGTTCAACAGAACAATATTGAATATGCTTGGGTCGTTGGAATCACACTAAAAACAGATCTGGAAAGCCTACCTAGGTCCAATGATCCATTCATACAACTGTACAAGGCATGAGTCAACAGGACAGACACCATATATATTGATGTTTGGACGAAACCCCAGATAGCCAATAGATGTGACACTAGGACTTCATGTCGAGGAACAACAACCCCGCTCGAAATGCATATCGGACTTGAAAGAACGTCTCTCGGAGGCTTACCATCTAGCCACAGAAGCAGCCCAGAAAACTAGGGAAAAGCAGAAAGAGGGATATGACATCAGAATTAGAGGCGCAGCCATAAAACCAGGAGACCGAGTTTTAGTAAAAGTTGTATCGTTTGAGGGAAAACATAAGTTGGCAGACAGATGGGAACAGGATCCTTATATTGTAGTGAGCCAACCCAACACTGATATCCCGGTTTACAACCTGCGCAAGGAGAATAACGAAGGACGGGCAAGGACACTCCATCGTAGCTTGTAATTACCAATAGGATACATCAGGTATGTATCAACACCTGCTCCTAGAAAATTGCCAAAGAGACCACCGATTCCTGCCAAGGGACCTATTACACAGAAAATCAAGGAACTGGAACACCCGCACACTGACGACCATACAACAGAGATTTCATCTGACGACGAGTCAGAACATGGGTACATTATCATCAATCAAGAGGAAACAGTGTACAGTTATTCAACCATCACTGATGAGCCACTTGTCCAACAGATTGATGACAGACACCAGATAGCAGATGATGAGGACGCTCATACTTCGACAGACACTGTTGACAGTGCCGATGAAGACGAATCTGCAGGAAGCGCTTCACAACAGATAATAGATGATGAGACTGTACAAGAAGAGAATCTTGACATAGATACGTCTCAGCATACAGAAATTGAAAATGTAAATCCAGTTCGTCGCTCAACCAGAGAACGCAGACAACCAACTTGGTTAAGATCTGGAGAGTTCGACACATGTAAGTCAGCAATATCCTCCACTGATGATTGGGAGAAGAAAGTAACATGCATATTACAGCTTGCAGCAAATTCACCCATTTTTCAAACTTTACAGGGAGAATCCGGTAAAGCTATTTTAAGCATCCTGTCCACTTCCAATACTCAATCCTGAGAGCGGAATGCAAGGACGGAATTTTACGGCCAGGGGGAGTATGTGGTAGATTGAATTTGTACATATTTTTTCTGTATAATAATTATTTTTATTAACAATTTATTTCTACTTTTTAAAGGTTTATTACCTGATTAGGTGAATTTTATGCGGGAAACTCTTTCATTTCTATTGTTCTATTTCATTACTTGTTTACTGGCTGGACATGTCTAACTTTCTTGCCTCATAATTATATGGATTGCTATTATTCTAATCTAAGGTCAGTTTCTTTACATTTCTTTATTAACCATTTTAACAGTCAAGATGTATTTAATATTCATAGAATGCAAGAGATTTGAATGAAAGTTATAAAATATATAAAATACATAAAATGCTTTGAGAAATAAACAGCATTGGAAAGTTTACAGGTAAAACCAGTTTAATTAAATAAGTAAAACATAAAAGTATTATTTTAATTAATTGCAATATTAAAGTTTAAGTTTAATAAAATAGTAACTGTTACATTTAATGGTGTATTATATTGAATGTGGAAAACCTTTATCTTGCCATGAAACACATGACTTATAGTTTTAATTTTGTTACAGATGTTTTCAACTGAGTTTACCAGAGTTGAGTCACATTGATTATAGATCATTATATGCCAATATATACAAAGACCTTTACACCTCATGTGAGGTAAGCTATTGTGTTGTTTTTATTATATTACTAATTGTATTTTTGCTTATTACTTTTAATATGCTTATGCTTACTTTATTGATTTATTTGCTTTGCTTATTTATATTATGTTATTTTGAAGATGTCATGTAAGTGTCAAGATTTGCATGTATAGATGTATATAGTCAGTAACTGACAAACTTATCAATAATGTACGCCTTGCATTATTTTGCAATATAAGCATTTCATTGCTTAATGAAATATGTTTGGGTCAAATTGGTTATATTTTTATTTACACAACACAAGCACTTTTTACATATTCAAATTAGAGTTATCTTTCTTTGTGCTGTTTATTTATGTTATTTTAACTTGTGTATTTGCAGGGCCATCATTTGCCATATCATAGAATAAACAATTGTATAGTTTGTAAACTGTTGATGATTGGACTGACAAATAAATTGAATCTACAACCTGAGAGATGTTTATTTATTTAAATCCACGATGATAGACACCAAGATTACATGTATAATACATTTTCTGACGCCACACTGTTAATCGAACAGTGGATTATTTTTAAGAATCTACAGTCTATTATTGTTTTCTTGAATATATTAATTTTTACCTTTTACTATTTTAGGCTTATAAAGGTGTTTTACTTATTTTGGGACTTTCGTGTCTCGAATCACCGCTCGGCTAAGTTGACCACATTAGTAAATTTTATAATTAGTATATACGACTCTTGATAGTAAGCTTTGATAAAAAAATATCACCAATTTGCTTAAAAAAAGCAATTGATCAATATATACAAGACACGATACAGAACTGACGGGTATTCTCGCAATACAAAAACAACCAACGAACCGACCGCAACTTAACAAATCAGACAGGCCACATGTGAACAGTTGGGACATTTGAAAGACCTTGAAATATCTAAATATCAACGATTCTATTCACTTGAAAGACCTTGAAATATCTAAATATAAACGAGAATCGAAAGCACTGATGCCGATAACATTTTGTTGTTTATTGTTTTGTTAATTGTGGCTTATTTAGCTTTCTGAACGTTAAAAAAGGTAAACATATAAAATGAAAACACTGTTGAAGATAGAAATGTATTATGTGAGAGAATACACTCCAACTTATAGATTCTTAAAAATAATCAACTCGGCTCTTACGGGTCCCGTTGATTATTTTTAAGAATCTATAGTTGGAGTGTATTTTCCACGACTTAATGACAATTACAATGATATTAAAGTAGTGTATTCATCATATAAGCTATGCCAACTAAAGGTCCATCTAAAGCTGTACTCCTATTATGGTTATTCTGGCACAGGAGAAAACTAGATTTATTTCGCCAGTGGTTCCATGTTAAATATTATTATGTGGTGTCAATCTTTTCAGATTTAAGATTGATATAATTAAATAAAAAGAACTATAATAAACATAATACTTACGACATACTGAAAAAGAAATAAAAGTCAATAATTAGTTATAGATTAAAATTGTCATAAATAAACCTACAATACAATAATAGAACACACAAGTCATTAATAAACGTGTAATACAAAAACAATGAACTTTTAATGATTTGATGAAAATATTATGTTGTGTTTACTGTCATTCTCCGGGTTCTGTCATATATTGAAGTTGTTTGAAATTAAAACAACTTGCATCAAAATATACTGCATCTAGGACATTACTCGCTGTGCAACAAAAAATCCACAATAATAAATAAAAATTTAGCATTACCCTTCGTTTCTTTATTCAGACAGTTTAATATTTAGCTAAATGTTTATAATATACTTGGAAACATATAACATAAACACATTCAAATGTGTACTAAACAACAAAATACCGATATTAGTGTAGTACACTAAAAATATGAAAATTATGTGTAAATATTAACATTGTAGAGAAGAAAAAACTAGCCGTGGCTAACCTAAATTAAAAACTAGATTATATGTACATTCTTGATACGAGTAAATTTATTTGTTTAATAGTAAGCCTGTCGGTTGTAAGTCTACTTGATCAAAACTGTTTGGTGTATTGATATTATTAAGATAAAGAATATACATATCCATAGGCATAGTTTCCGTCGGCCATGCGTAGAACTGGAAAAAGCATAGACACAATTCTAGGGTCATTTCATATATTTATGGACATCACAATGTTAGTTTTACTTCTTTGTATATTCATAGTTCACCCAAAAATGCTAAAGGTAATCATATATAGAATTTGACTTTTGATAACGTAGTCTGATGGTAATGGTGTTGCCAATGCCGCGTGCTGCTTTCAGATATATTTCAGATTGTTATTAACTTTCGCTACAATCAAAATGCCGTAAATTTGAAATAGGTCAGTCTCAATTACAACTTGGGGTAACATTTTGTATTTGTTTATCTGGAAAATGGCGACTGTCAAGTGAGCGCTAAGGGTAGTTAATTCCGATATAAGATGCATATCTTAATACTGCTTTCCACTAAAATAATAATTCTTGAAAGCCTTAGTTCGTATAACAGTTAACCATGTTACAATATGCTACAGGCCCGTCGCTCTGCATTAAATAACTAGTATACTAGATTTTCAAGTCATATGACTATTATTCATAAGTGCGTCAGGCAGATGCCATCTTTGTCAATTTCTTCTAACAATGTAATTTTAAAATTGTGTCGCCTTCGACATTTGTAAAAATAAATCAGTGCTAACGTTGTAGAAGTTTGGCGGACATCAACAGTGTCGATAGTCATAGTGACTTTCGATAAACATATGCTTAAGTATTGTTGAGATTACACATAATACATTACAGTCGTTCGTCATTATTTAATAAACAGCTATATGTACGTCTACTAAGACCAGTACGACATCTGGTCAAGCCCGCTTGTTCTGTGCAATTTTGTCCGTAAGAACAACGAAACGTGCCATTGAAGTAATGCATTTCGTGCAATTCCCTATGAATTTGGTGCTCCCAATTGTCTTGAGAGCATTTTAAATGCTATTTCAAAATAAAAGGTTTAAAATTAGTACATGGAATAAAACAATTGGATATTGGGGTATCGAACTAGTCATGAGGTTCCTCCTCAGTAATTGTGTTTTCATCTATACATATGTGACTAGGGATCCATGCGAAAAGGAAATGTTTACTGATAACAACAGGCATTTAATAAATTTCACTTTAAGAAAGAGTTTTGTGCTTTATAACTTTCACTATCATGAATTTATCCTAATCAGAAGATGTTATATTTTCGGGGCGATCTATATACAAATCCATATGTATAATATATCTTTAAAGGAATACTCCAGTCAGTTGAACAGTTGTTTTAAATCAATTCATTATAACATTTTATTCATAAATAACTTATTATTTAAAAAAAAACACCTTTATTAACATTAATATACCCAATTAAAAATGTGAATATTTGAAATTTCCTGTCGTAGTGTAAGCGGTCATGATACCTATTCATGTGACGTCACAGGGCCGTATCATGTTAGTTGAATAAATAACATGTATCTGACTCTTCCCAACATCGTGCCCGTTTCGTTATGTTTTAATATAGGATCAAGTGCAATACAATGTTTATAATCGTATATCGTTCTAATTTTTTTTCTTAATATTCCCATCCAATGTTACATTTTCATAAAACAATGAATTTATTTATATCGGGAGGGGGGAGGGTCTACGTATAATTTCATCTTAGAAAATTTCATGTTTTACCTGATTGGCCGTATAGTTTAAATAACTGTCAGTTTTAACTCATTTTATGCGTACACATGGTATTTTTTCTTTTTTTTCCCCAATGCTGTCGTACTTTACCGTGTTTTCGAGGTCACTGGTCGATGTGTTGACAAGGGTAATTACACAAGCAAATTCTTCTCACATATTCCCTTTTAATTTCGTTAGTGCAATAAAATGCTAAACATGAAGTTATAATGATTTTGTAAATATCAAAAGATAAATATACGACGTTATTTTACGATTTACATAATTTTTAATGATAAAATTGCAACTGATCAATGCTGATATAATATACGATACCGGCACTAATACGTCACAGCTCTTTCGGAAGAGCGTTAATCTTAGGTATAATCCGAGAATGGATTATGTCCCTTGTCTTCTCACAATGTAGAGTGTTGAAAAATGGCGACCCCCATTGTTTGGTGCAACAGGCAACTTCAATCACCAAATTCTACCTTACGGTATATTATTTTTTGCATTCATTAACACAAATGTCTTTTAATTAATGTCATTTAAATATTCACGATAACTTGTTAAGACCATGGAGTTTTCCTTTAATGAAACTACTCTTAAATATGTACATGTTTACAATGTAAAGTGTTAAGCAGAACTGATTCAGAAACCCGGCCGCACGTGCATATGGCTATTATCAAGGGCTGACAGAAAAAGTAATACATCAAGATTGATACCGTGGGAAAGTGTTTTGATGTTGAACTATATAGAAAACAGATTACATTTCCCCCCTTTCAAGCTAATGTATTTCATGAATAAAACAGCTGATGTTGTTTACAAATTTTACTTGTCAGGTAGTTTTGAGATTCTCCCTGATCTTGTCACATATTAATCGGCTTGATCTGATCGATTATCCGGAATGTCTTTATTTTCGTTATCAGACTTTGATAAATTATCAGGGGATGTTTCAGAAGTGATTTTGTCATCTTTTACTGATTCGGGAATTTTAGCTAAATGACTCCGGTTTCCGCGTATCTCACCACTGTCCGTTTGAATGATATACGAACGCGGTTCATTTGATTCAGTCTTTACAGTTCCAGACTTTTTCTGATCTTTTATCCAAACTTTGTCAATGGGTTTTAACTTTTGTTATCAAACGTGCGGGATGTATTCTATCATAATTATGTCTTTGTTTTAACTTTGATTCCTTCTCATTCTCCCTCAACGAACGAAAGTTTGGTAATTTAGGTTTCAATTGTTTCGATACGATTGGCAACAACGTTTGTAATTTTCTACCCATGAGAAGCTCGGCGGATCTATACCCATTAGCTAGAGGAGTCGCACGATAACTGAGTAGAGCGATATACGGGTCGTCCGACTTTTTTAGCATCATTTTGCTAGTTTGAACACCTCGCTCGGCCAATCCATTTGATCGCGCACACCGCGGACTACTAACAATATGTTGAAACCCATACAATTGTGCGAATTGCTTAAAAACAAAAGAAACATACTGTGGACCTCCGTCAGACATGAAACAGTCAGGTATCCCGTGTCTCGCAAATATTGACTTCAAATGATTTATTACTGACTGGGAACTCATGTTAAATAATTTTGCTATTTTTATGTATCTAGAAAAATAGTCAATAACTAATAAATACATTTGTACGTTCAGCTCGAACAAATCCGAGGCAATTTTTGCTACGGTCGCTTCGGAAATTCAGTAGGTAAGAGTGGTTCAGCGTGATCATTGGTATCTTCGATACATTTCTGGCATTTTTTCACCACAGCTGCCAACTGCGAACTTAAATTTATGCCCTGATGACCGTCGTGAACACGATTCAAAATTTCATTTTGCAATGAATGCGGTATTACTATTCTTGTACCTTTGAACAGTAAATTATCATGTACAGTAAATTCTCCCTGCATGGTCCAATACGGGCGCAACTTTTCGTCTAATTTCGACTTCTCGGGCCACCGATCTCTGCAATAAGAAATCAAATTCCTACAAATGTCATCCTTGGCCGACTCAGTCTTAATCAATTCGATTCTATTTTGCGATGCCGGTAAATTACTCATTACCACGTCCACGATCGGTTTTGTTTCATTCTCGAAATCCGTTTCGGACTGTGACATATTTTCAACCGGCGCTCTCGACAGCGTATCTGCTATGTTGAGATCTTTTCAAGCAACATGCGATATACTAATATCATATGTCATAAGAAGCATTTTAAAGCGTTGTATTCTAGCTGGCAATTCCGCTGAATCTTTCGTACTGAGTAATGGTACCAAAGTTTCTGGTCAGTTTCTAATTTGAACTTTAGTCCCGATTGAATAATTACTGAATTGTTCACATACCCACACTATGGCAAGTGCTTCCTTTTTTAATTTGCGCGTTTAGCATCTCTGTGTCCGACATTGATCTGGACGCGTACGCCACAGGCCTTAGACTTTCGCATCGTTTCTTCCTAATAACTGCGCCAATACCAAATGATGATGCATCCGTTGAAACAATGTTCTCTTTGTTCGGGTCATAATGACTTAATGTCCCGGAAGAAGCAAGCTCATGTTTTATCTGCTGGAATGCATTTTCTTGGGCCGTGTCCCAAATCCACGCGTTATCTACTTCAGTAATTGGCGAAGCGGCTTCGTCAATTCTGTGATCTTTGGCGAAAACTTATTGAGTTGATTGACCATGCCTAAAAATCTACGAACTCCAGATATGTCGTCTGGTCTTTCCATTTCAGCAATAGCTTTCACCTTGTCTGGGTTCACGCGACAACCCGACGAGCTATTTGACCCTCAGTCGGTACTGGATACAAATTGTAAATTATTAAGTGTCGTAAGGCACAAGTTTTAATGGAATGGGAAGAATGATAAAATTAAACTCACAAATAAATGTAATGAATATGAAGAAGGAGACCGTTTTGGTTTGAAAATGTTTTGGATCAATAGATTATTGGAGCCACACAATGTGTCTTTGCTTTACTTTACTTTACTTCTTACAAATGCTGCATTGAGTCAATCTATATGATTCAATCCATTCACAAAGATAAATGGTAGTATGTACTTTCATAGCATTATTTTTGTTATTGATATTTTTTTATGATCGGGTAATTAAAAACAAATTTTCACATCGTCTGAATATGTAGATATTTTTAATGTTAATATTAATTTTGTAGAATACTATGGTATTATTAGTGTATTTTCAAATCATTGGAAGCAAATTATTATGAGTGCAACTATGAAATATGACAGAATATACAATGCAATAGCTGAAAAGGAGAACGCAGAAAACATACATTGTAAATATTTGCAACAAATTATTTATTCAGATAATTCGACTAGCGCCTACTAAGTTCCATTGACAAATTGAATAAACGACCTAAAAACTACTGTAGACAATTGGTATGACATTTACCCAATGTCATTATGCATAACTAAAAATATAAAGCCTAAACACTTTCAATTTAAGCTATTGCACATAATTTTGCCTTGTAATTCATACATATATAAAAGTGGACCAATTATATATGGAAACTATGAAAAATATGTTACATCTATTTTGGAATTGTAACTTAGTACAACATTTTTCGCTTTATGTTAAAAACACTTTTTAAAGATTTGTGTTATTACTCTTTCATTGAAAGCAAGGAAGATAACTATTGGCATATCAAAGAAATACTTTGAGAATCGAAATACAGTAAACTATATTTGGATAATTACAAAATATTTTCATCTTATGTAACATTATAACAGTATAAAGCACTATTTGTGGTCATCGTTTGCTGGATTTAAAGAACAAATGATTTTAATACAGGGTTTAATTCGTGAGTTTGTATTTGAAACATTATGTTGACAATGAATTGCCAAATGTGTGATCCATGTCAATGTTTTATATCGCGTTTCTGTCTAGGACATGTTAATAAAAAACAATATCTTTAAATATCAATTCATGTTGTATATTAATACTAAGAAAAGTTTGAAGATACCAAATGATAATCATAATTCATAAATCGAAGGACAGACAGCACAATGGTATAGCGAAAAATGACAAAAGGACAAACAATGATCTAGAAAATATACACATAAAACTAAAGATCGAGTAACCCGAACCCCACATTCTCAGGTTCTCTTTAGTGACTTGTATATATATGCTTGACTGTATATCAATATATGAAGATGATGAACCTTAATTTATTTTATGATTTTTCAAAATTAGTGTATTTTTGAATCGGGATCAGCTGATTGATCGAACATAGTTCATTTGATCTCTCGTCTAGATGAAGTAAGGGCACAAGTCACCAGGAGTCCGACCTCCATCATCACGGGTCATAACACAAGGCAAGTATGTAGCCTCATTTAGTCTGCATTTTACGATAAGCAAACATGTGCTATTATGAGCCTATTTGAGGTATACGGCACCACATGGGGTTCACATGTTTTCAAAAATTTTGAACAAAGTATGTTTAAGCTAAGCAGGCACAAGTAAAGGCAGGAGACAGAAACAACGTGTCGGAGTCTAGATAACATTAACATGCCTACAATACCCTCATGTGTGTCATAGAATGCAGAGTAAATGATTACAGTTCTGTGCAATATATATATGTATCTACATTTCTATTTATGACTGCTAAATGTGTTATTGTTTAACATTACATGAAAGACAATTATCAGTAGTTAAATAGGTAAAATGTTGAGTTGAAACGTATACTATTGAAAATGAACAGAAAACTAAAAAAAATCAATCTATTAAAACAGCTCCACCATCTAATCGCAAATCGTGGAAACAGAAAAAAAATCGACACCCCTTACACATATACATGACCACTCACTTTCATTGGTTGGTAGCGACACTACAATAAAACTTGTCGTGGTTAACCTAGTTTTCTATACCAACGCTTCCCTTTTGATGGTGTGATGCGATCATACAACTTACAGCTGCAGCATCATATCCTTCTTTTTACACGACCGTTTTTACATTTGACTAATCACGAGACTTAATTCACTGTTAAGGTTTGTTGTTATTTAACATCCTTAGTTACCGTGTTGAACAAAATATATATGCGACAGGTTTGCAGATACCACATAGGTAATCAGAGGCCGTTAATATATAAAACACTACACAGACAACTTAAATTTGGCCATACAAATCTCATGTGTACCGGAAGGGTACATACTTTCGTAATTATTTTGATGGAGTCATTTATTTGGTTTTCATTTGATTTAGAGTGCCACACCACCTACACATGTTATAACAGAAATATTGAGTACACCACTCTTTAATACACATTCAAGGTTTACTAGTTTGAATAATAAATGCTTAATGTTAGAAAGATTAAATTAAACTGCTTGTTAAAATGATATAAAGACAATAGGTTTCATCGACCATCATAATTCCAAGAAATATTATCGGTTACGGAGCTATATAAAACTCCGATCGGTTCATAGATGCGAGATAAATGCAATGCAAGAGAAATTGTCATATTTGAGTTACTACTTTTGTGCCGGAAATTGGAGTATCCAGAGAAAATCACAGACCTGTTGCAAGTCACTGACAAATGTTATCACATAATGTGTTATCGAGTACACCTCGCTATGAATGGGGTTCAAACTGACAACTTACAAATGTAAGTGGTGATAGGCAACGATTGCACTTGAATTCAACTACCGTACGACCACGACGGCTCAAGTTCAGTTAAGGTGAAAGGTAATGGTTTTATTGATATTGGTGGAATGTATGATTATTACTGTTTATAAACTTTCTTTTCATATCAATCAATGAACATAATTGGTTTGCTGAAAAGTATGTTTTTTTTAATGTGTAACATGAATCCATATGAATATGCATACCTTGCGAATGTGAAACGTTGGACCATATCCAACACATTTGGTTGAATAATGAATTGATTATTATTTTAATGTCAAGTAAGCAGTATTTCAGTTATAAACATTTGTTTTATATTTTCATGATGAGAACTAAGTTTAAAATCAATAATTGATCGTTGAAAGGTGGCATTTGGATGATGACCGTGAAGGAAAAAAGAAATAGAGGATTATGAAAAGAAAGTTAAAACAGTAATGGTCAATAATTCCTCCATTATCAATCGCCACACACTGAACAAAACGGGGCAAAACCATCTGATGTTGGAAGTGCAGGTCATGGCTTGGGACAGGATAAATAGATAGGGTCAGAAAAAATGCATTGCAAGAGGGTACACCAATGACCACTCAAACAATTGATATTTGTTGTTGTGGTTAGTATAAATGGGAGATAGTGCCGAATATCATGTACGAAAACTAGACAAGTGTTTACATACATATATAAAACAAAAGAAAAACAAATGCAAAATACACATTCTTTCTGTACATTGGAAATTTACGCCCGACTTTTAACATATAACGCCATTGATTGCCACATTGTAAATACACAGTATTAATAGAAAAGTGAGACAAATGTGATTGGGTATGAAACAAAATAACAAATTATGCAGAATAGCCATACAAAAGTTGTTCCTTTACTTGATTTTGTGTCTAAGTGCATACAAACGTTACAAATTACCGACGGGGTAATCAAAAATGGACAATCCAGAGAAACTGGCAGCATAGGGTAGACGAGCCGAAGACAAACAAAACAAAAACACAACACAACATGTGTTGGACACCACTATCCACAAACAATCACAACAAACATAAGACGTGAGCTTTTCTACAAGCAACTAGAGGTAAAGCTGAACCGAACATTTAAGACGGACATCGTAATGGACATCACAATACAAATCTCCGACACATAAAATGGCATTAAAAGAAATTAAAAAAATTACAAATTAGCAACCCGGACACCACCGAAAAACCGAGGGTGGAATGCCATCTTCTTCTATTTTTTTTGGAACGCATGTTTGCTGATATGCTTTAATAAATTGTTTAAAACCTGCACTAGAGTTTATTACCAATATACAGATCTTGTGTATACAAACAATTCTGAAGGCGAAGATCTGATCTAAAAGGTTATTTCCATCTATATTTGTATGGAGACGTTATTAATCAAATTAACGATTTCAAATCTGACACGTGTAAAGCCATTGAACAAAATAATAGAAGGGGTTATGATAAACAAATGTCTCCTTAGAGCAGATTGTCCTAAATGTAAAAAGAAATTAACTAATTGTAAAATGATATGAAAGAATTATGTCTACGACATCCAGTAATGTCGTATGTTTCCTATAAATACATAGATAACTAATTCAGAGCGCGCGAGACGTTTCTCGAATAACTTCATAGAGGACGTCCAATAAAAAAGTCAAATAATCTAAAAGTCTTTGAGAGCCACAAAACCAGAGGGAATTGACAGGATAGCCTATTAAAATCAAATGATTATGATTACGTGTCGAATGGTATTGTGAGAAATAAACGATATTGACCCCTTAGAATTGAGTTGGGAATCAAGCAAGCAGAAATAGAGTGCGTATGTCAAGTGATTTAGCAATGTTTTTAAAATAAAATAGCTCATTTGATATTGGTCGTCTCAATCTGCTAGTGATACTAGATCTTTGTGGGACAGGTTGCTATCAACTTAGTTATGATGGATTGAAACAGCAGGATATCACCTACAAGCAATTTTGTCTCGGCTGATGTTGTTGTTTCTGGTATGTCTTTGATATAGGTCAAAAAGGTGTCTTGTAATTGAGATACATCAGGAAGACCCGTACGTTCAACAATATTTAAACACGTTGCTAAGCATAAAATGATCAAACCGAATGTTCGTATACAAATGCACAAAATTATAATTAACTGTTCAAACATTAATGTGATGTCAGAGAAATACTTTAAAAAGGGTGGACAATTCAAGAACTGTTTAACATCTATTACAAGAGGGAATATTAACGTAGGAAAAGTTTGAAGATATCAGGGGGTAACTGGATTCTGTCAATCGAAGAAGTAACGACGATGAAATGACCAAACGAAAAAGAACAAACTATCTACAACAGGGGGTAAACACATGTGTTTCGCTAGGGTAAGCAGTTCATGTTCCATATGTGGCACCTGTCGTGTTACTCTTGCTACAAACCCGGAGATAAGTCATGAACAACACACATAACATATTCGTAGTCATTTGTAACACAGCTATTCCGTAACCAAGTCATGGTGCTAACCGTAACAATTTCCAAGAAAATACTTCATCTTAACCATGAGAAACAATTGATTTAGTAGCTGCTTCATCGCCAGTAATAACCCTCTATCAAGTAAGTCATAATAGGAAACACAGACTCAGGAATATCGGATTAACTGAGATATATGTATTCCACATGAAGGTGTTGTTGTAATGTTGTCACATATTCCAACATATAAATAGAGAGCTCATAATGGAAATATTGAAAGCATATCTTTTGTCGAATGATTCCATTCTTAACGGGCCGTCACAGTCAATGTCAAGGTGTAGGTCAAGGTATGAAGTTTACTTCGCTGCATCTGTGGCATGCTTTATCTCAAGCTCATTGGCATAGATGTAATCGACAAACTCATCAACCTTATTTAGTGATAGGACATCATCTATATAACGGAACTTTGTATATTATTGTTGTCTATTTCTTGAGATATATACATTGTGAAAAGTAATGTGGGGAGACGAATTAATATAAGTCTAACGACTTGTTTCCGAATCCTATTGATTTATTCAGGTTGATGTTGTAAATGATATACATGTTTGTTCTTATAAATGTTTGAATTTATTAATAAAATATGTTTATACTAACGGAACTTAAAATTAAAGGACCGGGTTAGATTCTTTTCATTTTCCCTGAAAATCTCCTGTGTATGAAGTCTTCCTAGAATGAACAAACGACAGGATGGACAGGATAAAAAACCTCACCAGAAACAAATGATACTGACGGAGGATATTATTTAGTTTAGTGTTTCTATGTTACAGTTAGGTATACAACAATTATCACTGTCTACGTAGACATAATAGGCACAGGTTCCATATCCGACTAAAGATTATCTGTAATATGTACATCAGTAAGATACATAAGAGGTGATCAGGAGCCGTAAATGGCGTAGGGACAAACAATGAAGCGACTAAAGGATAAACGAACAAAATGGCAAACAGTGATATACCAAACACTACATAGGAAACTACGGATATGAAATGGGTTCGAAATTCATACGCAACTATTTACTTGTTTCATAGCTTAAACTTTTATCGCATACACACCAACAATGTTCAATTATATACAATGTGAAAGTGCTTTTGTTCGCTTACAACAATATTAACGATTTCTACAAATTACAGTGATCCTTGGGTTCAAGCACTATAGGCAATAGTCAATGTGAAAAATTTATTTCGTTGGATACTAATTTTTAAGCTTTGCCTGAAAAACGAAATCCACGAAATCCAGGAAAATAAGAACCCCAAGATTAATAATGATTTCACAAAATATGGTAACTTTTATATTGTCATTATATATAAATTAGTACTGATATATTACTATTAATTAATTGTACTTGTTAAAAGTCTATAGCACATAGACCTACAATTTATTGGTATACACCAACGCCACAGGTAGCTGTTTTTTTGTTTATAAATGAAAGTGTTTAAACCACACTGAAGGCACGAATTCCAAATCTGAAGTGACACAAACCAACATCAGTGCAAGCTTGGAGATAAAAGAACAGAAATTCTGGCACCATGAAATCATGTTAGACACCAGCATACGAAACACACCACAAATAAGATATATAACAACATGAACACCCTTCCAAAGAATTGGGAGTCGAGATAAATCGAACGTCGCTTTTACGCGGAAATGGTAGCTGACATCACAACACGGAACTATTTGACAACATGAACAACACCAACACCACTAAGATATGTAAAAAACGGGCGAACTCAAGTGCTCCGGAAAATCAAACAGAACATATATGTGGTCATTTGTGACACAGACGACCCGTAGCAGTTCACAAAGATGCACTTGCCATCGTGAAGCTTTCGGAGTGATGATTAGCACTTAGCAAAAGGGGTCCATAGGTTCAGTATGAGTGGACAGGACTACTGCCTTTCTAATAGAAAAGTATTTTATGGAACTAATCATTTAACTTGTGATCCAAAGCTTTTAGATGTGGTCGCAAGAGAATATACTTCATCTAATTAATGAAATAACACTGATGGTTATTTGGAATGTGAAGACCGAGGTGCACAAAAAAGAAGTGTGTTATATCTAACACTTGCAGCTTCTTTTGTTTCAATAGTAATATATCAAACTTGTACAATACTAGTAGCATTGCAAAAACAAATGGTATGACATTTAATCCAACTACAACTTTAAAATGGGCTCATAGATTTATATATCACTAATCGAGTGTGCCTTTCATTCAATATCAAGTATTAAGGATAAATAAATATATATCCCTACGTTTTTTTTCTTGTTAATTAATATTACAAAATATAATAGAGTAATTTGGTATTATTATCTTAAAACCATTAAAAAGACAATTTAATAAATAAAAAATTAAAACATACACACTGTTATTGTTAATCGCGTACGAATTTATGAAAATCATACATTCCCTCGAGTTCAAGCAATATCAGAAAACTCTGGTACACATATTATTGGATGACTACGATAATGACTGACAGATATTTGATTTCACTCCCCAATTTGATCTACACAGCTTTCGCCGGTAAAGGAAAAACTGGTCTTTTAATAAAGGTATGCAATATTTATACAAATATATATTTGCAGGCATTCAAACTCCAATCGACAAACACACTTTTCACAATAACATTGTATCAAGTCATACGTTGAATTCTGGCATTCTAAATTAAAAATCACATTGACTGTAACATATGAGTGTAGCAACGACACGTAAAATCGGCTTCTAACAGCGACCTGCAACTGACATTATAGGCGGCATTCACAATAGTATTGCTGGGGACATTGTTGTATAATTTATATTTTCAGTGTTACTTGTTCCCAAAAAAAAAATAGGACGTAAACAATAAAGAGCTGAAACCAATATTTAAAAAAAAATACAATATCTCAACAATGTCAGCCGAATCCATCCACTTAATCACATTCTTAAATACCTTAAGGTGCACATATATATAGCAAATCACTTCCTAAATAGGACAACTTCCCATAAAGGTCACATTTTTAGTTTCATTTCGGCGGCATGCATATATAAGTTTAAATGTTTATTAATGCTTGAAGAAGATGAACCTTAATTTGCATGATCATATCTCATTAATTTTCCTGTTCAATCAACACCATCGTGGTACCAACAATTTAAAATGAAATACAATATTGCGAATTCTACATGTTGATGACAATTACTAACATGGTGTAAGTAGTATTGTAATATGCTGTTAGTAGGTATTGATTGTTAAAACTAAGGTTCATCTTCCTCAGACATAGATTAAATTGATGGGGTTTTAGCTAACCTGTTTTATCCTGCAATTTTTTTATCATAATAAAAGGGTTGAAATAAACTGTTGCTTTATTATGACAGTGTCATAATAACGCTTTTCACATTGGCCTAATAAAGCTATTATGCCACACCCCTTTCATAATAACACTTTTCACATTAGCCTAATAATGCTATTAAGGCACACCCCTGTCATAATAACAGTTTTCACATTAACCTAATAAAGCTATTAAGCAACACTCCTGTCATAATGACACTTTTTACATTAACCTAATAACACTATTAAGCCAAACCCCTTACCGGAACTACTACTGAAGTATCAATGGGGTTTCCATTGTCTTTTTTTATTATTAAATTGAATAATATTTTTATTTTTTGCAAATTGTTAGATAGCCTAGTACGATATTTATGGTTATCGTTAATATATCAATTAATAAAATCAACCATCTCTTTGTCATTTTGTTGAGTGAATGTGACACCGAAGAACAAGTCATTAGAGAGTTAGGATTAGGGTTATGGTGTTTAACCCCAACTTCAACAATATTTCAGTTATATCGTGGCCTTCGGTTTTACTGGAGGAGGAAACCAGAGTACCCGGGGAAAACCACTGACATGCCTTAAGTCACGGACAAATTTTACCCCATAATGATGTATCGAGTGCACTTCGCCTCAGCGGGACTCGAACACGTTAGGGGTGATGGGCACCGATTGCATAGGTAGTGGTAATTCCAACTACGATACAATCACGACCATGACCGTCCAAGTTAGTAGAGTGTCGGTCCGGTTACAAAACGGTACTAAAATCTAAAATCTAGTTATTTTGATATTTGTTTTTCAGCTTCCTTTTTGAAAAGTGCATAGTGTAAGTCTATTTAAGTATTTCAATAGCTTGAATTTACCTTTAATGATGTCCTTGATGTCCAAATTCAATTATTGTTTTGTTATTAGTTTGATAAGTCTGTAATTTGTTGTATATGTTCTACCACTATTCAAGTATGTGAAGCTGCATATATAATGGTCCAACAGTGACAATATTATTTTAGTTGAATACGAAAGGAAACTGTCTACAAACTTGTATATCTCAATATGGACCGACACAAATACAATATGACAAGGAAATAGTGTGAATATGTTATAACCGATGTTTGCAGATGCATTCACCTTCACAGCTAATAACAAATTAACATTCAATACAGTATTAACTTAGATATTAAAGAAGGGCATTACGGTGGTATTTGTTCGTCGTTAGAAGAGTTTGAAGATACCAAAAATAGTAATAGCGGGAAAATGGTGTATTATTGTTTTCAATGTTAAGACTACTTGATCGTTTTCAACAAATCAGCATTGGTTATTTTTAGATCGTGATAGTTGTTAATATTTGTTTGAGTCATTCTCTAGCTACCTGTTCGTGCGACAAGTCAACATTTTTATATTAAATTTTAGTTTAAAATTTAATTCGTAATGTGTGCTATTCATATGATTTATTTATAAGAGTATTTAATAAACATTGGTTTTGTATATACATTTTTTTTAAAGGCAGTTCAGCATATTCAAAGTCAGTATGGTTCTCACACTGTGCCCCAGTGGCGGTCTAACGAAATGATATTTGCCGGGAGAGCGCAAGTTCTCATTGTTACATTATATGGTTTGTCCCGACGTGCCTTGGTCGTTGGTACGGGGTTTTTGAATTTTTTGTTTAATGTTTTATTATAATGATGTCAATGAATGAAGCGGGACAAAATACACATGTATAAGTGTATTGTATAACAATTGTGTGAAGGAAAACCCGGTGTCTTATCGTACATGGTAGAATGGTCGGTCGTACATGGTGGGCTGAACGGCTAAGCTAATTATATCTTATTGTATTAATGATTAATCGTTGTCAAACAGGAAGTTTTGGACAGTCTGGTATGATGAGATTATTGTCGACAAATTTATTTAGATAAAAAGAGTTTGAAAATATCAAAGGGGTAATCAGACAAATTGAGTTTCTGACACAGAAAGTTTTTAAACTATGTTAGATTTATTGGAGAATAGAGAATACGAGATAAGTGGAAGGCTTTAAGGTAATCCTAGGGATTTATGTTATCTACACTATAGTAAGGTGAAATACTATCTGTGTATGTCATACTTTACATAAGTGTTATGCATGTAAGCACATAATGTAATAAATGATATTCAACTACTTTCATTCTAATTAAACTAATGTTAATCTAGTATATAGAGACAATATAAAAAAAAAGAAAACAATGAATCTAAAATAGATCAACCAAAACAGACAAAGGCAAGAGGATAACAGATTTTGTTCTAAAAGTAGCTCAACGAAAACAAACAAAAGCAACAGCAAAAATATATTGTCCTAACAGTATATCAACTAAATAAATGAATGATATTATTAGGGCGATTCCAAATAATTGGAAACACATTATTATGTGTGAATCTATGATCCATGACCTAATATGCAAGATTACAAATCATGTATTTATAGAATTCAACAAGAGCCTAGTATGTGCCATAAAAAATGAGAAAACGATTTAGAAATTTCTGTAGACGATTCGCATGGCATTTGTTCAATGGCTTCTGCATAGCTAAAGTAAGAAAACTACAAAACTTTCAACTTAAACTATTGCACATAATGCTGCCGTGTAATTCATATCTATATAAATATGGACTTTACGAATTTTATATGTAAACTACGAAAAATATGCTACATCTATTTTGGAATTGTAAATTAGTTCAACATTTGTTTTGTTGTATGCTAAAATTTTTTAACGATTTGTGTTATTACTCTTTCATTGAATGCAATGAAGATAACTCTTGGCATATCAAAGATATACTTTGAGAATCGAAATACAGTAAAGGATATTTTGTTAATTTCAAAATATATTCATCTTATGTAACAGAATAACAGTATACAGCACTATTTGTGGTCATAGTTTGCTGGATTTAAAGAATTAATGATTTTAATACAGGGTTTAATTCGTGAGTTTGTATTTGAAAATTTATTTTGGCAATTAATTGCCAAATATGTGGTCCATGTCGATGAACACACAAACAAAATACACCTATTATTGTAAAATGCAAAATCTTTTTTCTGGAGAAAATGGAATAAGTGTATGCTAAATTTATTCTATAATAAGTTGTGATGCTTAAAAGTGGAAATATATTACACAGTCGAGCAATAATATTTTTACACTGAATGTCATGTCGTCAAGAGTGTTCATCAAATGGAAGTCACAGTACACTTTACACACGAAGACATCCATTAGATATTGTGATTTCTAACCATATATGTGGTAGCCTTTATTTAAAGTGCAATGGGATAGATGCGATCAACAAAATCATCAAACTTAGAATTGATTAGTGGAACGTGAAATTATAGGATCGGGTTAGAATATTATAATTTATTTCGAGAAGTTTATTTTTGAACTCTAGCTCATACGAATAATGGACATGAAGGACATGATAAACATCTGATTGTAAACATATTATATTGACGGAGAAATATATTTAGTACGATGCTTCAATGTGCCAGTTTACAGCAAGGCCTACAACAATTATCACTGATTACTTATGCAAACTTGATCAATCAAACAAGAGTCAAATGAGGACAGAGATACACTGTAATGATGTACTTCGTCAACTAACAACCTACAGCAGCACAACCTTATAATAACTTATACTTCAGCTATTAATCCCAAGAAATGCAGTGTTATATAAAGCTTAACATTATTTAAATTTGTTTTCGAATACCTTTAAATATATGTAGTCTATCATGTTGAAATTGATCTTATCACATATTATTTATTTCAGAAATATATCATTGAAGCCAGAATGTGTTTTGAATTTTAACACGGGTTTGCGGATATTAATATTCAAACTAGTAATAACCTGCCAACCCATGTTCAAACTCAACACACATTCTGGCTTCCATGAATTATTTCGATTCTGATATGTCTCACAATGCAAACAATGTAGTATACTTTGATTAGAAGACGTAATTGATATCTACGTTTGCGGACAATGTCGCACATACTTTATGCTTCAAAATTCGAGCAGACGATAGCTCATCAACATATACTTTTACGACGGAAAAGTCAGTCACATGTACTCTTAGGACAATACTATTATGTTTGCATATTTTAATTGTACGTCACATATTATTAATTTTGTCTATGTTGATTATTGTCAGTGGAAATAGATGATTAAAACGTTAACAACTGTGTAAATAATTTTAATTCGTGATTATATCACCTGGCTTAAATGTGCGCGGCGGATGCGCTAATGCGATTTTTCCATCTTATTAATCGCCCGTCTTTTTGCAAAGCAAAAGAATGACGTCATATTAGAATAAATGATCAACTATTTTTTAGCTAAAGCAAAAACTGAATTATAGTTTCCTTGACCTATTCTTAATCACTGACATTATCGGTAAATTATTTGCCTTTCCAATCTTTTGATATTTAGCGTACCTGATGATGTGTTTTCCAGAAACGCGTCGTGCATACTACATTTGATATATTTATTGAACATCTAATAATAAGAGGATAATATATATATAATTTTGATTTGATTTGATTTTTGATGCTTAACGCCACTTTCAACAATATTTCAGCTATATCATGGCGACCAGTTTTAGTGGTGGAGGAAGCCGGAGTAACCGGAGAGAACCACCGACCATGGCCAAGCAACTGGTAAACTTTATCACTTGCGGTTGCGAGTCGAGTGCACCCTTTTTTGTAATTTACAAAGCCGGGCGCGAACCCACGCCGTATTGGTGATATGCTTGTATGAGTTGTTAGATCCAGCGACCTAACTCATTGAGCCACCCAGGCCCCGATAATATATATATATATATTTTTTAAATCAATACATCTATATTATTCCCGTTTCTTTAGAGTTGGATTCCTACAACTCCTTAACGTATTATATGACGCCTGTATATTGCATTTCAAATTACCTCAAGAAGTACATGATATGATATATATGTGATTGACGATATTATAGAATTTGTAAATAATGAAGATGAGGAAGGTGTCATTATTTTGTTGATTAGCAAAAACCATTTGATAGAATGGAGTGAGGGTGGTTAAATTATGTTATGTTTTTAATGTTGGACTGATATTTCGTGAATGGGTGTATATGTTGTTTAAAAGAGGAAAAACCTGTATAAAACAAATGGTTTCATATCAACATTTTTCGCAATATCGCGTTCAGCCAGACAAGGATGTCACACTGCACCGATATTATACATTATTCAGGCAGAGCCGATGGCTTGTGCTATACAAAACACTCCGGCAATACAAGGTATCCAACTACCCGATTGTGAGGGACAGCCCGTAAAGGAAGCAAAAATATGCATGCTTGCCGACGACACGCAACTCTTAAACAAAAAAAGAAGATTCTGTTGAACAATCCTTTTTAATTCTTTCGAAATTTGAATTCTGGTTCTAAGAAAAATTACGAAAAAACAAAAGAATTATTTATTGGTAGATTAAGGGAGAAACTACCCAGATTAACTAACATATCATGGATTTCTCATAATATAAATACGTTAGGAGTTTTTCACAGGTACAATATAGACAATGATGAGTTTTCAATAAATATAAATAAAATGAAAAGCTGCACTCAGGTTTTGAAAACATAAATGCAGCCTTTAATGGAACAACTTTAATCGCTAAACAAATTCCTGTAGCTCAAATGGGATTTGAAACTGAAATGAGGGGGTACCAGAGACATATAAAAAAGAGGCAAATTATTTGATTTGGAAATTCATTTGGGACAGTAAACCAAACCAAATAGAAAAAAAAACCTATATAGTCTTTTCGACAAAATGTTATATTATGTGTATGTACACTCTATAAATGATATTACAATGCTCCAGGGTGGCATATATTATTTTTGCGTAGTTGTGTCACCCTATCAACGGTGTTGTAAGCATTACATTAACCTATATTATTGTAATTAAAGGTTGAATTTGGACACCTACGATCTTTTGACTTGATATTTAACAAAGCAGTACATTTTTGTCAAGCACTAAACACTAGAAATGTCATTTAAATTTCAAAAATATACTTTGATGTTTTTATGCATAGCTATGCCCCGTCCTTAGCAACAGGGTTCCCTACTCACAGTAATTTGCTGTAGATCTCATGGAGCTTTTATTTAATCAAGTAGAAATGTTCTACAACAACATCTAAGCAGATATATGTTATCATTCGCTAACCAGTATATATTCCGTAAACCTGATATTGTCCCTAGTAACCATATATTATCCCTATCAACCGCAGAAACTCGTCAATGCCGAGCTCTGTAAATTACTTGTTTTATCTTTTCATAACGAATGTTGATCTTTTGATTTGTTTTATATTATGAGAGGAAATCATTCTCAGTAGTAAGAATGTCAAAAGAACAAAGTCAACTGCACAGCATGGTAAGGTGGTGCTATAGCGGCAGGAGCGGGACATAATCCATGTTGAATAAAAAAAATAAAAAATGTGTCCATGAAAATAGAATCCCTTCTAACTGAAAATTCCTTCACCCAATTTACCCCAAAATCAAGTTGGTCTGCCATTGGATGCTATAAACAACATATGCATATATCAAATCAATCGGTTGAGGCTTTAAACGTTATGGCACGGAAACATCGTTGGACCTACGTCGCGTTCTTAAGTTCGTCCGCACGAGGTAACACTTAAACATCAAACAAAAGAGAAAAATTACAAATTAACGTAGACCTTCAGATATCAGATTTTCTTTATTTTATTATAACTGCATACATTAAGAAAACTAGAACACTATAATAATCAAATAAAGCTTGCAAACCTACGAAATCAATGTATGGTTTGAGGTTCAGATATTTTTTTCTTCCACTTCCAAATAATATGCTAGAGATACAACATCTTATAGTGGGGGGAAATAGACCTAAACATATTTTTTTTAACACAGTTAAGTGTTAATAATGAAGGTCAAAGTTGCTTTATCTTAAATTAGTAAATGTTCTATCAAGGAAGCATATAATGCCCGCATATTATTTCTACGCTATATCTAGTAGCTGATGTCAAGTCTTAAAGACACAACATTTTTTCAGAACTCTTAGTTAACAGTGACCTAACCATTAGTAAATACTGTTGCACTTTTTATCAAAATTCATTGCTTAATCATTATCATATCTATCTAGTAGATGGAAATTGAACCCATTCCTACATAATTAGCAACGGTGCTTAATCGTAACATGGAGGCAACAATGACATATCAAGGAAAAAACTAGGCATTATCCAATACCAAATATCATTAATGCACTATCGTGACTATGCCATTTATTATATTCAAGATCTGAACGTATACCCATAAGTTAACCAAAACCTATGGTGGTCGTATGTACGTGCAGATCGATCGAAATTTGGAACGTATTGCGTTCCAATGTTTCTTTGAAATGATGTTTTGTGCTTTGAATATAGGTGAAAACTATGTTTTTATTCTCATTATGGTCATTTCGTAGTTAACTTGTAATAATCCAGCAAGATTAAACTTACATTCTAACACTCTAATGAATGGATACTGAAGTTCGGAAAATAAATAAATATATGTATGTAAATTGTAAAATCATGGGAAATGGGGGGAAACAACCTTAATATAATGACAATCTATTTAAATATTCATTAATCAGTTCTCAAAAACTGAACACGTGAATTTCACTTTGTGTCTGTATAATAAATATCAATGTGTTTTATTTGTCACGTTTTAAGAAATATATGTTTGCCATGGCCATAATTATACTCTTTTTTAAATGAGGCAACACAATGGGTGAGGGGTTTGGGGAACGCCTAAGGTGACCAGAAGCTCCGACTTGGAAGACACAAAATCGTCGAATCTATCCGCATCTTTTTCCTAGTTCAGTAATCATAACTTTTTATGATTTAATTTTCGTATTTTCTACTTTTCCAGGCAAGAGGGGGTATTTCGAAATCCCTGTTCTGAAGAAATGCACTAAGCTAACACCAGATGAATTAAAAGCAATTGCATTAATATCTCTGGTAACACTTCAGAATAATTATATCCGATCCTGGGCACAGCTATATTATTGAGTGAAATAAAAAGTCAAAACAGTGCCATTTTCTATTCCTTTTCTGTGGTCTTTGGCCTTATGAGCCTTTTTGTATAATAGGCTAATAAACCCATAAATCATATCAGGGAAACAAACTATTGACTGTCACTTTCTGTGATGACAGACCAAATGATGCAAAAAAAAAATCAATTAAATGCGAGCTCAAAAGATTGTCAGTGACTTGAGACGTGCTTTGTGTGGTTAAACATATCTTTAAGACGTTTTTATGTCTTTTATGTGTCTAAAGATACAAAACTGTCTCACTAACAGAATATATATAGACCGACATTCTTGTGTAGATGAAACATCAGAATTGTCTACAGAACTTCGAAAGGACACTGCATTGGATTTGAAAAAAATCAAACAAATATACCCTATTTGTTTTCTATATGTAAATTATAAATTAAAGATTTTTCTCCTAAACTGCACAGAAATGATGTTTGTTTAACGAATATGTATATGTTAAAATCTCCCATATAACGAATATGTACTTGTCAAAATCTTCAATAATCCATTTATTTAGTTGCATACAATAATTAAGGGTATGGTCCAGGGGTTGGGCAAAGTAGTTCCGTTCCCCTTTAGGAATCAAAAACCTATTTTTGTTTGTCAACTTGCAAAATAAAGGGAACATTTAAAACTTAGCAGCTTCATTTCAGTCAAAAATAGTGTTATGGACCAAACAACATAAGACACCGATATTCCTCTAAAGTGTTGTAACTTTAAAGTTATGCTTACCACTCCTGACTTTCTTTTCAACGAACCCATGTTCAGCCAGTTTCTTAGACACATGACGATAAATGACTAAATGCATTGCATCAAGGCAAGAATCGGGTTAAAATTGAAACGTGTGAAAGGATGCTGTAGGTCTTAACTCATCAGGTGTTCGATAAAAATGTTTGATGCCTGATATCTTTGAAGTCAGTCATGTCTTTCATCGTGGCGATGTCTGTAGATTTCAAACTGTAACCGTAGGCATTAAACGAATGCACTTACTGTATATCGTTTCAATCGGAATAGAGATATATATTTTTTTTTTAATAAAATCTGTGTAAAAACAATCATCAATGAAGGTATGAGGCATTTGCCTCATCTGCAATTTGCCCTGAGCAGGTACCCCAAAATGAAGTGCTATGGACATTTGATAGTTTGCTTTAGCTGTTATTTTAACATTAAATACTGTCAACACATCAAAAACGTTTTTTTTATGATGCATAATAATTATTTTGCCTAAAAAAAAATCGATGATTCGACTTCACGATGTTGGTATCGACAGTCTGGAGAGCTAATCTTTTCGCCACCGCAACGTGACTACGAAGTTGGTAGAATTAAGTTATATATAAATAAACTGTACTTTTATTACAATTATTGCGAAAGAGCAAAACAAAATATATTTGTCAAAATAAAGAAAAGGAAAAGTAAAGGGACTACTAAAAATAGAGAGTTCCGATCTGTCGTCTGCATGTCCAATGAATTAATTTCTAAGATAATCTGACATACAATACCTGATTGTTTTTTGTTGTTGTTTGTTTTGGTTTGCTTTGGTACGTTCTGTTTGTGAATTATGGGATAAAATTAAAGTATAGTAACAGCTGAAATTCCACTGACGGTTAGAACAAAAAAGTGCATGCACAATCAGGTCGGCCGTAAATCACCTCCAAAATTTGGGGTTTTTTCCTATTTAACGTCAACACTTTCAAAAAAAAAATTTCAAGTTCCAAATATTACTCCCGTAGTACAGCAACTAAGATAACCAACTTTATATTGGATGAGATAAGAATGTTGATTTCTATTTCTGTCTATTACGGATGAAAACGGTCACTAACCTATGGCTGCTCACGAGAATTTGAACTCTAAATTATGATTTTTTTACCGATTTTATACTCTTCCCACTCGGGTACCAACAAAATATTAAATGAGATATATTTTATGTATATTAAACATCATACTAAGCCATTGGTACCTACATGTAATTGTGGAGATATTGAAAATTGGCATTACATACACATTTCGTGTTGGATTTCATATATTATCACGAAATGATAGACTATCCATTGACTACTGGGACGTCATCGCACGTGCAAATATGAAAAATTATTACCTAAATATTAGATGGGATAAAGTTCTTATAAAATCAATAAACAATGAAAGCTATACGTTTCATTCATAATTTGCCTATTTTTTAGGCCAATTTCTGCCCTTATCATGCCTACTCTTTTAAGAGAAATCCAATTTTTTTCCAATCGTTTTTGAGAAATAATATGTTTAAAATAAATGATATATATATATATATCAAAAACAATAAAACTTTTGTTGATAATCAGACTATGCTTAATAGACTGGATAATAAAAGGAACTGGATATCAGAATCGGCAAAAATAAAAACAAAATCAACCCCAGAAAATGTTTTTAAGAAATTAAAATCAAATGATCACGAAAAGATAAACAAAAATCATTTGGTTTAAAAATAGACAGTAGTTTGAATATTAGAAAGCATAATAATAAAATCATTCTTCCAAAAGAGCTGGAACTGAAGAATATCCAGAAAGTAATACATAAACCAATCACACTAAAATGCCAATTAAAATGGGATACATTTTATGAAAACCTTTTTAACTGGATATCAATTTGGTATATACTGAACAAGATTAAATGTAAACAAAGCACTATCTAATGGAAATATTTGCATAACATTGTCTATTCACAATATAGATTACAAAAATGGAAAAATCAAATGGTCATTGTCATTTTTGTGAAAATGAAATAGAGTCCCTTGTGCATTTGTTTTACAGGTGTCATCAAATTAAACATGTCTTAGATGAATTAAAACACATTGTTCAAATCATTTTTGAAAAAAAAATAGTGCTTGTTGAGGAAATCTTAATCATTGGGGTTTACGAGGGAGAAATAACTGAAGACCTACATTTAGTGAATTTGGTAATTTGTATATTAAAATGGGTAATTTGGAAAAAAAGAAATTATCTAAAGTATAATAAAAGCATTTACAGGGAAGTAATAATTATCAAAAACCTCACAAATGAATTAAGAAGTAACATACACATGATGATTAGAAACCCAGTAGTTCGAAACTTATATAATATTATGAAATTACAGCTATTATTGGATTGTTTAATGTGTAAAAATGTATGTGTATAAATTGAAAATGAAAGATAAAATATAAATTAGTTGCTTATGATATTGTATTCTTACTACCAGGATTTATTTATTTAATTATATTGTTTATTGTAAATATTTGTAAACCTGTGAGATTTCGTTGCAGCCAGAGGTAAATTGTTCACAGGTGTAATATAGATGTAATAAAAAAAAAAGGAAGTACATGATACATGAAAGTATTTAACTTGTAATATCAAACTCATACAATCCTTAGATAGTATTGTAGTATAATATTTTCTTGCTGTACCGTTGTTTATTTTCATTGACGTAGAGAACATCTCTCTTGAAGCATTTTAAAGTGAGATATATGTTTAATATCGCGTCTCTGTCTAGGACATGTTATAAAAACAACATATTTAAATGTAAATTTCTGTTGTCTATTAATAGTAAGAATAGTTTGAAGATACCAAAGGGTAATCCTAGTTCGTAAATCGAGAGACATCATCATGGTCAAACGTAAAAAAAGACAAAAGGACAAATAATGATCTACAAAAGATACACATAAAACTGAAGATAGAGTAACACGAACCTCTTATGCTCCGCTTCCCTTTAGTGATTTTTATATATAGACTTGACTGTATATCAATGTATGAGGAAGATGAACCTTAATTTGTTGTATTTTTTTTCAAATTTAATATATTTTTGAAACGGGATCAGTTGATTTATTTGATCTCCTGTCTAGATGTAGTAAGGGCAAAAGTTACCAGGAGCCCGAACTCCATCATCACGGATCACAACGCAAGTATTTAGACTCATTCAGTCTACATTTTACGATAAGCAAACAAGTGTAATTATGAGCCTATTCGAGGTACACGCCAACACATGGTGTCCACATCATTTCCAAAATGTTTAACAAAATACGCTTAAGCGAATCAGGCACAGACAAAGGCAAAAGACTGGAACACCGTGTGGGAGTCTGGATAACATTAACATGCCTACAGTAACCTAATGCGTGTCATATAATGCAGAGTAAACGATAATAGTCCTGTGTACTAACCAATATACATGTATCTATATTTCTATTGATATGACTGACCAATGTGTTATTGCTTAACATTAATTGAAAGACAATTTTCAGTAGTTAAATAGCAGAAATGTCTAATTGAAACGTATACTAGTGAAAATGGAAAGAAAAAAAAAGACATTTAAAACAGCTGCAAAATCTAATCGCAAATCGTAGAAAGAGAAAAAAAATCGACATTCATTACACACGTATACATGACCACAGCACATCAATAAAACTTGTTGTAGATAACTTATTTTTCTAGACCAAAGCTTTCCTGTTGATGGCGTGATGCGAGCATACAACTTACAGCTGCAGCATTATAGCATTCTTTGTACACCACCGTTTTTATATTTTACATTTTTTAATCACGAGATTTAATTCACTGTTCAGGTTAAAATTTGTTGGCATTTAACAATTTTAGTTACCGTGTTGTACAAAATATATACTAGTATGCGACAAGTTTGGAGATACCAAATAGGCAATCAGAAGCCGTTAATCTATAAAACACTACACAGAAAACTTAAATTTGGCCATACAAATATCATGTGTACCGGAAGGGTACATACTTTCGTGATTATTTTGATGGAGTCATTTGTTTGGTTTGCATATGCTATATCAAGGCAGTGTTCTATATAACCTACTCTTAGTTCACACATGTTATCACAGAAATATTCAGTACATCACTCTCTAATACATATTCCAGGTTCACTAGCTTGAATACTAAGTCCTTAATGTTTTAAATATTAAATTAAACTGCATGCTAAAATGATATACAGACAAAAGGTTTAATGGACCATCATAATTCAGAGATATATTATCGGTTACAGAGTTATCTAATACCCCGTTCGGTTACTAGAAGCGAGATAAATGCATTGCTATGGACATGGTCATATGGAATAAGATTACCAATATACATCATGTACTACCTATATATGTTAAAACACACTGCTTACATAAGCAAATACTGTCTGATAGCATAGTTATATAGCTTCTGGTTGTCCCTTTGATGCTTGCACACTTTTCTTATACTAAGGTTCTCCTCATTCAGGCATCGGTGTCATTGGCCGGCTTTGGCTATCTTGTTGAGGCCCTTTGGTTTTATTGCTCCCAAAAGTTTAAGTTATTTGGCTTTCCAATCTTTAGATCGTACCGGACGAAGGTTATTCCAGAAACGCGTGTGCGTACTAAATGTGATATCTATGGTTTTATTACATGTATCTTTTAATAGTTCATGTTCATTTAATCGTTCCATTAAATATATTCAATGTTTACCCAAGCTATTAAAAAATAGTATAACTTATTGAATAAATGGACACCTCTATTAACTGTGTTTCATCATTGCTAGAATACAACAATGTGATATATGAAAGTTATCTATATCATATACTGATACACAAGCAGTATGACATAAGTGGAAGTATTATATGTAATCCTGGGGATTCCTATTATCGAGAAGACGTTGAGGTGTAGTACGATCGATGAATGCTATAATCCACACCAGTTGTGTGTGTATGTAGATATACAGCATGACAAATGATATTCAACTCCTCTTACTCCAATGAAATTAATAAAACTAATGTTAATCTATTATACATGTCAATAAATACTTACGATGGCTCTGTTCTGAAAAATAAGATAATAATCATTATATTTTATACTAATGATTAATTATGTATATTAGTTATGTATATAATGTTAGCATTCTAGTTATGGCAGAGTGGTTTTTCATGGGAGTTTAGCGCAATGGAGAATAATCCTTCTCAGGATAACACTTATTGATGTCAACCTTCTAAAATTGTCCTTACAAAAATATTGTCTAATCTAATTATATACCGTTTTCATTGTAAAGAAAACAAAACAGGCAAAATCAAATGAAAGAAAAAACGTGTCCCAATAGTACAGCAATAAAAACAGACAAAATCAAGTGAAAGAAAACTCGTGTCCTCGAGGTATACCAACCAATCAGACAAAGGAAAAGAAAAAAATACTATTGTTCTAAACGTATATTCATCAAATAAATGTCTTCTATTTACTCTATCTACCCATATGTTATTCATAACCAAAAACAACAAAGTGAACAAAAAATAAAATTCCCACAAAATTGCAAATTTTCCCTGGCAATTAATAAGCTATAAATGCATATATTGTCGGAAAATATAAACCATTTGTAGTTACTTTAAAACACAGATAACGGGAATATGACAATTTTGATAGCAGAAATAATAACGGTCACATGAATCATAGGCAATAATACCCGTCTTGAATTAACAATAACAAGTTTAATGAAATCACCAGGGAGTTCGTTCCATCAAGTCTTGTGACTTCAAATGCACTATTTATAAAAAAAAATAAAAAAAAATATCGGTTTTAGTTGTTACTCCTTCTTTAGCTTTATTTATGTTTTGCTTTATTTTCTATTTACTAATATAATATCCCGAATACATATCTGCGCTTATTTTATCTTTCGACGTTTAGTTTATTATAACATATTAAAGCAACACGTTGTGCATTGTAGATTTGAGAATTTTTTTTTATTTTTCTTTTAATTAAATATAATGTGCAGAGAGGGCAGAACAGTATACTATTATTGTGTTTTATATTAGTAGGTTAAATCATAATCATTAGTGGGAATGCACTTTATAAGAATATATTGTCAGGCCTTGAGGAATGAATGAACGGAGCCAAACAAATTGGAATCGACTGGGCTATTCCTTTTTGAAATTTGGGTGGGTCTTTACTTTAAACTATTTTATTAGTCCGTGTATTGATTCGGCATAATTTATTAGGAATATTATGACAAAAACATATCATGGGTGATGATAATAGATATAAAAGTTGTTGCATTCCCAAATGGTGGTCGTTCTATTGATAGACGAGTTGGATAATCCCGGCCTTACTATCCGGTGCAAATTGACAAATATGGCCGAGAAACAACTAATATTTACGACAAAAGATATTATATCACTCGTTCCATTGTTAATATTCCATTTATTCATTTGTGTATGCCGCAACATTCCATCAGTACCTCCATAATTATGCAGTATATATCTGTCAGTTGATCCGATGTTTAAGAGCTTGTGGTTTCTAGCATGATTGTCTTGTGATAGATTTAGAGCTAAACAGGGATCTACTAAAGTAAGGATTCCTAGTGGTTAAGTTAAAGTCATCACTTCGAAGGTTTTGATGTCGAAATCATGTCTTCGTTAATATTATGGGATATCTGAACCACAAACGACCACGAATATGTACCGTTTGTCGTAATCATAAGGTGATCCTTTCTTCATTGATGACTTATCACTGGGTTTGTAACAAGGGTAACACGACAGGTACCACAAGTGACACTGGAACTGTTCATCCTTCCGGAGCACATGAGTGTTGACCATCACTGCATAAACTTTCCCTGTATTGCATGGTATTATTTCTTATATTGATACCTAGAATATTCTGTTCGTAACAGACATTATTTGTTTTTACAATTTGCAGAGATTTAAACTTTGCAGATAACAATACCATTTTATAGCAATTAGCGGGTACAACATATTTTTTTTGCACCTTGTGTTATTTTCATCTAATTGTGCATGGAAAAGAACCCTTTAAAATAATGTTTTAACCAGGCAAAGATCAATATTTAGAATTGCTTTGGAAAATGTAAAAATATATAAAAGACCGTCTAGAGAATATCGGTGACATGTGTAGTTAGTTGGCAAGCAATGCAGTTCTGCGGAAGAAGTTGATATTTCTTTAGCAATCTTATATCCACATAATATAAATTATGATAAAAGAAATAATAAATGTCCCATAAATCATAGGCTATGATACCCCTCTTGAATTTTCAAAGAATAAATATCTCTTTGGATCACCAGGAAGATCGTTCCACCCAGTCCTGTACTTTACATGCACTATTTCTCCCAAATAATATCGGTTTTCAGTTGAGTTTGTGTTACTCGTTCTTTAGTTATGTTTTATGTTTTGTTTTGTTTTCTATTTACTAACATAATATCCTGACTATATCAATGTGCATATTTTATCTTTCGACGATTATTTTATTCTAACATATTAAAACAAAATGTTGTGTATTGTAGATGTAAGATTTTTTGTTTGTGAATTAAATGTGAGGTATAAGGAACACATGATACAACGTACTTAACACTAGTGTTTTGTTTAATATAAGTTAGTTACATATTTTTTTTCGATGAGAATAGCAAGGCGAAAATGAAATAAAATGAATGCATTCCCAATATATATCATGATTTTGTTGCAAGAATTGAGTCTATGTTCATTGTTTTATATTTAATTGACGGTATTTATTTTTTAATGCACCCATCTATGCAGGATATCCCACTACAATGCTTACTCTCACCTGTTCCTTAATAAAATATAGACATAGAGTAATTGATACTTAAATGACCCAATAAGGTAGTCATAACATATTAGATAGGAATATATAGTTAGATGCATATTAACAGGACACACATGTAACTGATATTTATAGTATAACTAACTGTGATGTTCGATTACCAAACATATGTCACGAATAACCACACAACTGATAATTCACGAATGCGCAAAGCGCATGATAACAATACTATTTTATAGCAATTAGCGGGTACAACATATTTTTTTTGCAACTTGTGTTATTTTCATCTAATTGTGCATGGAAAAGAACCCTTTAAAATAATGTTTTAACCAGGCAAAGATCAATATTTAGAATTGCTTTGGAAAATGTAAAAATGCATAAAATCCCGTCTAGAGAATATCGGTGACATGTGTAGTCAGTTGGCAAGCAATGCCGTTCTGCGGAAGAAGTTGATATTTCTTTAGCAATCTTATATCCACATAATATAAATTATGATAAAAGAAATAATAAATGTCCCATAAATTATAGGCTATGATACCCCTCTTGAATTTTCAAAGAATAAATATCTCTTTGGATCACCAGGAAGATCGTTCCACCCAGTCCTGTACTTTACATGCACTATTTCCCCAAATAATATCGGTTTTCAGTTGAGTTTGTGTTACTCGTTCTTTCGTTATATTTTATGTTTTGTTTTGTTTTCTATTTACTAATATAATATCCTGACTATATCTATGTACATATTTTATCTTTCGACGATTATTTAATTCTAACATATTAAAACAAAATGTTGTGTATTGTAGATGTAAGATTTTTTTTTGTGAATTAAACGTGATGTATAAGGAACACATAATACAACACTAGTGTTTTGTTTAATATAAGTTAGTTAGATATGTTTTTTCGATGATAATAGCAAGGCGAAAATGAAATAAAATGAATGCATTCCCAATATATATCATGATTTTGTTGCAAGAATTGAGTCTATGTTCATTGTTTTATATTTAATTGACTGCATTTATTTTTTAATGCACCCATCTATGCAGAATATCCCACTACAATGCCTACTCTCACCTGTTCCTTAATAAAATATAGACATACAGTAATTGATAAATGACCCAATAAGGTAGTCATAACATATTAGATAGGAATCTATAGTTAGATGCATATTAACAGGACACACGTGTAACTTATATTTATAGTATAACTAACTGTGATGTTCGATTACCAAAAATATGTCACGAATGACCGCACAACTGATAATTCACGAATGCGCGAAGCGCATGAGTAAATGTTCAGTGTTGTGCGGTCATGAGTGACATATTTTGGTAATCGGACATCGAAGTTAGTAATACTGTTTATTATATAGACTGTTTTGAGTCAATAAATTTGATATTTTCTTTCATCTGCATTGCATGTGTTTATTTCTTTATTGCGCATTAATATACAACTGTGTCCTTGTCAACTCGTTGACTGAAAAGTTTGTCTAATGCTTTCAATTTTGTAAATAAATAAATGCATGTGCACATATTTCGATTAGGAATATAATTTGCATGTTGATTACTTGTAAACTTTGTGACCATAGTATACACTCGACCTTGAAAGACACAATTTTATTTATTGACACTTGATGTATGTTTCGTATGTACATTTCATGTGTACCCTTGTGGGAAGAATGCTGTGTGAAAGAGGTCGGATGCATACCAATATTTGGCCGTTAACAAAACTAAAACTATTTCAAATACGATGGATTATATAATTAGAAAACAAGTAATTTAACAATATAACAGCTAGGAAATGTAAATCGCTAAATGTGGGTTCAAACGGTTCAAACGTTAAATGTGTAATTCAAACGGATTTTAACGGAAGGAAACTGGACTAAAGTTCACTCAGAATCGGAACCACTAAACGATAAAGGTATGATTCTTTTATATTTAGTTTTTGCTATTTGTAGTCCGGAATCATCACTTTGTCTTTTCTGACTAGACTTATGATTGTTAAAATTAAATGTTCCTCCGTAAATGTAAGTGTTCCCATAAAAGTGTCAGACGTCATTGAACTTGTGGTTGAGGAAAACTGTGAAACATTTGGATTCATTTCACAAGAAGCAATAGAACGAACACTGTTATTTGGAGTTAATTTATAGCAGACGATCTTTTGGGGGTGGTTAAAGTTTTATCCTATTGTTGGAAAGATTCTTTCTACCGAGACCACATGTTTTTAGAGAATAATTCTGCAATGAAAAGTATTAAAACATGTCAATGTTTGCCAAATTTACCTGCTTTTTATTGTATTGCAATGAAATACTAGATTAAGATATCCTTTTGTATATTTTTTAAATCTTTCCTTTATCATAAATGAAACTAACAATCTGTCACTGAAATGAAGCAAAAGGACATCACTCCATATAATATTCTAAAAAAAATAGTTCCGGCTCGAAAAATGGCGGGAAAAATAGCGAGAGTGAAAATAAAAATGGTAATTTCACTAGTGAAATTATCGTTTTTATTTAATTCGGAAATCACGGTATTTCATCGATATCTATATAATAAAATGGAAACAGAGGTTTAATCAGAATACGGTTGATTTCTGATTAGTTTAACACACTGCCATGCTTAATCTTGTATAAAGGCTACCGATTTGTCTATGCATTTGCTAAATATTAGAAAATATTACTTAGTAATAAATAATATGCTACTTACGTAGAAAGACGTTCTGTCCTACAATACAAAATATATATGCTATAAGTATAAAACGTTGAAACAAACCATCAACAGATAGACTTTGAAAAACAAATAATATACATATGATGTACGGTAATTGTAAATAAACAAAGTATATATCTATAGAGGGAAACGTAACTATGGTTCCAGATAAATCAAAATAGAGCTCAATATGTCGGTCGGGGAAATAATGGTTTGCATTAAAGCTTGAAACCTTGAAAGCAACAACAGACATATTAGACACTATTGGTTAGTTGTACGTCAGATATTAATATGACACACATGACCCGGTGTACATTTCACTTGTAAAAACATAAATGTTTTCTTCACTTGGAGTAACATTTACACTGCTTAATTGATATGACGCGACAATAAACATGCCAGTCAAAGAAGCAACATAACATTGTTTTCCTAACTTGCCAGGCAAAGATGCAACATAACATTGTTTTCCTAACTTGCCAGGCAAAGATGCAACATAACATTGTTTTGAAATATGTTTCTTCTTCATATGGTTTATCATGGGTTGAAAACAAAATGATGTGTAAGGCAATCGTGTATAACATGCATATCTCTAATTAGTCACACTGCCCAACTTATAAAACTATGCCATCATAGTCAAGCTAAATTAATTACAATTAGTACAACTTATTTTATTTGAATGTATTGCTGAATCTGAATCTTATATTCCCATATAATAAAATGATATGATATACATGACTGTGGATGGTTGTTTTTATTGCACCAATTTCTATGTTCCATGCATGTTATGAATAATAAATCAAAATAAAAACGTAGATATAGAGATTAACTGATCTACCACTTATATATTAAAATAACATGTATGTCCGATAACTGATATCGTATCATCATACTGAACTTTAAAATCAAATCTCTATCAAATATCATATGCTCACGTGTAGTCAATTCGAATGGCACATAATAAAATTACTTGTTGTTGAACTATCAAACCAAATGTAGCTGACATTGCTAAATATATTCCATCCTACAAATTCCATTTAAGTTATGTATATAGAGGAAAAGGTATAATATGTTCGTGTATAACCTCAGATAGTAGTTCTAGGACACGTATCCTCCCGTAAAGACGACATTCACTCGATATCCATTTTAGTTTGCTATTACACCTTACTACGTTTATGCTTAGTGAGTTTCTGTCTAAGGGTACGTTCATTAAAGTGCTGATTAAGAGTGGCTGTACTATTTACGATACATTGATACAATATGTAAGAATACTAACTAAATATAATACCTACCTACACTCGTCACACCTATATCTGTATTGCCCCACAGCTGTAGATCTAGAAAAAAATAGATCAACAAATAATGCCATTAAAATAGTTAATTTTAAAAATAGAAATTAAAATCTAAGTACTAATTACAAATATTTGTACATCTTGTATTACCCTTTTTATACATGTATTTTAGAATATCTTCCCTCTACATACTTCTATCATTGGTTTTCAGTTGACATGTGGAAACCGTATTCTTAAAGTACACGGTTATTAACTTCTTGTATTTTTAATACACGGTTAGTAGTAGAGCGGTTATGTTCATCTGTAAACAAACAAGACGACAAGCAAGCTGATTATCTGTTTAAAATGTGTTATTGTTATTCATGTTTTACCCTAAGTGTGGAAATTATTGCTTTAGCGACTTGCAACACTAGTTCAGTTATATCGTGGTGGTCATTTTTATTGGCGGATGAACCCCGGTGAAAACCACCGACATGCCACAAGTCACTGACAAACACATACTGTTGCATCGAATGAACCGCTGCATTTCATTTCCGGCAATATGCACCTCATTTCCGACAATTTTTTTTCATTTCCGGCAATTATTTTGTTTCATTTCCGACAATTACTTTTCCGACAATTAGCATGGTCAAACCTGTTAACCCCTGCTCACCACGGGGAGGTGGAAGTAGGATTTTCAGCAGGATATATATTTTATTAAAACGTTCATGTCAATATTAAATAGTGTTTGAAGATTGGCTTGCGGAGTAAACAATTTCGGAATCTTTGTCGTTAACTAGTACAAAAAGTTTCAAATTTGTTAGTTTCCAAACTTAAAATATGTATTGCATCCTGACCTTCACTTCTACCTGTAGGCAAAGCAGGCATGTGTTTCCGACGCTCTATGTACAAAGATAGCGCAGCGTTTTTAATATCACTAGGCAATAAACTTCCTTCATTCATATCCTGGAGTTCAGATCGCACAATTGTTATATACCCCGACTGTTTTCTCACACATACACGTAGCTGGTGAGCTTCAGTAAATGAACATAGACAAGAGTGGGATTCGAACTAACAACTTTTGTTGTGATATGAACTGATTGCATATGTAGTTGTAAATCCAACTACCAAACGATCACGGTCACAATCGCCCTTTTTATAAATTTTGCAAATATGTTGTCCCAAAATTCCAATCTCATGAATAGTGTTACAGTTACTCAAATATATCACTTCAACACTTGTATAATATCTATGACTTTAGGTACACATATTTCTGAATGTCTCATGATTGTGTACTCGGTAAGATATATTCGTTACATAGTTCGCTAGTGACCTAATACGATACATACAATGTTAGTGAGTTCCATATACTCTCTTCCCGTATGTACTTTACTGACACCGTATATATCGTATTAGGTCTCTATCACACTATGTAACTTGTAATATTATATTGTTATTGTATATATGTCCTTATAATGGTGGATCTACAAACATTCACATAAAGAATATAATATTGCGTGTTCTACCTTATTTGTTGTATGAATTGTCATTTGCTACACAAAATATTGACTCATGTATCTAATTTTCAAGAAAACAAATTCATTGTATATACATTGAAGTTAATGATAGTACCAATACTAAAAAAATCTGCTTCGTACCTTTTCCTTCACGTTGAAATCGACAACGAGGGAAGATTAAAAACAAAACACTATGACAAACGTATTGGCATCACTTTTCCAAAAGTCGACCACCCTTCCATCAGTAGCAATATTTCAGCATCATCAGCGGATATGCAAGTTTCTATAGGTTGTACATGTTTTACTGCCCCTTCGGTATTCTCTAACGTTTATTAACATTTACGATATTTATATATATTTATTATTATTAATTACTCTGTGACTGGTGGCTGGTCTTTCTTCTTCTCTTGTGTGGGTTTTTTAGGCTGATGGTGAGGTTCGGCTGACAGATTCGTCTTCTTAACTGTCACTTCTGTCTCTCTACAAAAGCGATTTTTCTTATTTACATGTTAATACAATATTGTATAAAGTCAGTTTGATAGAAAAGTATAACAGTCTTCACGTTTAACTTTTTGTAGCACAGGTCAAGGGGAGTTATTGAATTGTATTACATATAGATACAATATTGTATAATTGTAGTTATATACACAAGATTAACAACTGTTTGTATCATTGGTATATGGCTGATCGATAGAGACAATTAACTGACAATTTCCAAATTGAACAATACTTGATATTTTATGATGTACTACAACAGTTGTTATAGTATGAGTAATGCATGAATATAATGTCCTATGTTTAATTATTTTACTGTAATTATATCATACCATTCTGCATCTTTAAATTGGTCATTCTCTATCCAGAGTTGTCGTTCCTGCTACGCTACACAACATCTCTGTCAACGCTCATTTTACAAGATTCTTGTAAAACTTAGAAACAGTAAAACAAATGTACTTAAAATTGTTTTAATTATTGTAAATATCAATAAAGACGAAAATAAATCACTCATTTCAAATCAATTCTCTCTTAAAGATGATTTTATCCCCCACTTCTTGGAGAACTATTTTGCGGAGTTAAAAATTAAAAAGTTAAAAACGATCACAAATCATTGTCAAGAGAGAATTGATTTGAAGTAGATTGTTTTACTGTTTCTAAAATTTACAAAAATCTTTTGTAATGAGCGTTGACAGAGATGTTGTGTAGCGTAGCAGGAACGACAACTCTGGATAGAGAATGGAAATTGGTGTTATGTCGACCATTTAAATCTTTGGCATTTTCCTGTTACTAGTATTCAAATTTCAAATTATTAAATAAATGATACTTGAAACAGAACAGTAAATACACATTAGTGAACTTCGAATGGGTCATTCAAGAATTGACGATCCAAAGAAATATGTAGTACACAAGACACATGCCGACGAGAACAAACACAAAAAACAGACAACTAGAAAAATGAAAAACATGGATTCCACAAAACACAACAACAACAAAAAACCAGGGTGAACCCATGTGCTCTCGATAAGTAAGTAATTCACCAAAATTCATGTCGGTAATAACGGAAAGATTACATTTTACATAAGAGTAAACATATTCATCGCCATTTGAGAAATGGATATGTCATAACGATCATCATGTTCGTGCGCGCAATGCATGAACAACACGTTCCGCACTAAATATTAGCAGTAAAATGAGATGTTCCGGAAGGTAAACGGCTCTTCCTCTACTAGTGGAATTGTTTGCATGAGGAGTTGGTTCTATATTGGATTAAATTCTTAACAGATCTGTCAGAATACTCCGAATGCACATCAGATTTACACCACCATCCATGAATCTGATGCATGTGTCACAGTAACTCTGCAGCCCGACTGTGACTGCCGATAAAATAAATTTTAATATTAAACTAACGGTTGTCTAGGATATATGGTAGACCCAACAATATAAACCTCATTGTAATGTTAATGACACTTATGTATCAATAAACCGAAGAAAGATATTGTGTTTTCCATAAGTTGAAATTAAAAATTAAAAAAATAAAATGTTTGTATACCATATCCTCTTTCGTAGGTGGCATCGGGGATATATGCATGATCACCAAATGGATTGTATATATCAATTTATTTTATCAATCATTTCATTTTATTTTTGATCCTGACTTATTATTATCTAATAATTATTGAGCTTAACTGATAATATGATAACGTTACACACACAGGGTAAAATTAAATTATAAAACTACATATTAGTCTACAAAATATAAAGACAATGGTTATACATATTGGTGAAATTGAGTGAGTGATTGAGTGAGTGTTGTTAAACGCCTATTCAGCTATTTTTAAGTTATATTATGACGAGAAGTTAATGTTCAATGAGGTAAGTTTCAATAGTGCTATAGGTCACTGAAACAACAGTCCGCGGGTGGACATGTCGCTCCTCTCGGACACATTTTTTTTCCAATTCCGAGCCGACCAGTCTTTGCTCTTTCTCGTTAATGCTTTGGATTGACCCGACCCGTGCTCGAACCCACAATTGACCGCCCTCGAGGCGAGCACGTTAACCATTACGCCACCGATGTGGTAATGATGACCATCAATGTTTTAACTTTCTTTTCGTAGCTGATTTGTTTCAAAATAGGATAGCTTAAACACTATGGTTTTTATTTATTTTTGTACCTTTCTTATCATTATTTTTTTTTTGGGGGGGGGGGGGTTCAACGTGTCTTTTGCAAGGAAAGTTATCATTCATCCATATGTTTATACGTGTTCATGATTAAATTTAGAACTGATCTGATAATTGGTATTTATTTTCCATTTTGTTGCTTAATATTTAAAATGCAAATTGATATATTACCTTCTAAATGAGCATTTTCGTGATATAAAATCAAATGATTTAAAAGAAAAGAACGAGACCGTAATATAGGACGTTGGTAATTACCAGTAGAAAATCATATTGATAATTAATCAAACAGAACTAATGTTCCATTGAATGATATCAGTACTCTACAATTTAAATAATTGTCCAACAAATCGACAAATAATGTTAATATGTTATTTCATATACCTGATAACTACGAGTTGTGTTAATGTTTTTAACTGGGATCTCGTTATGCTATTGTATGGTCGCTAATTCTTGTATCTACAATGTACGGTTCCTAACTACCCTTTGTATCTTCAATCTTGTTGCATAGACTACATATTGTTTACAATATATAAGTAATAAGGCAAGAGAGATGATCCAGTGGATATCCCAAACATATGTAATGTAAAAGGAGACAATAATCGGTTGACGTCCAGTCTACAACCCATGCTATTTTTTCAGAATCCGTTTTTGTTGTCATGCAGGTTCCGTAATTGTATGTTCTATACCGGAAATTACTTAATTCTCTTCTATGAAGCAAATCATTAAAGCTTAAACACCATAGACTAATTTTGTCAGACATATTAATGGGTAGTACAAGATAAGAAATAAAACAAAACATCAGTAGGAACAGGGTCATCGTGAGTATTAAAATACGGGATGATGTTTCGATAGTTACAAGTTAAATGGAAGGTGGTGAATAGGGCAAGACATTGTGGTGTTGTACCACGACTACTGTCAATACACTGTTAAATATAGAATCCCATTAGGAGCTCCTACAAGTTTTCATTTACTTGTTACAGTAACCAGACTTGCATTGACTTGTCCCTCAATGCTAACTGAGTCCAATTTGAATCGGCTGTACCCTTCACCCCTGTCCTATTTTTTACCACGGTGCCCCCTGCGGGCAAAGCATATCGGTTTGGAGAACTGAATGAAAATTAAAAATCAAATTTTGATATAAAATGAAACTACTTACTGGAAGGTTACATTTCCAAACAATTTTTCTACATCAGAAAAGTTAACATTTTTCCTATTGTATGTTGCTGATGGCAAACTTGTAACGTCAACTGTTTTCAAGTTATCTATGTCAGATTTGATTTGCTTCATCTTATGAAATAATACAACTTCATCACATTGTTTTATCATATCCTGATAAATCTGTTGTTTTCTGGTGGCTTCTCCCAACAAATCTTTACAATCTCTATTTGCCTTGGATAAAGACTGCAGTTCAATGCTTTCTCATTCCCTTAGGGCTTTGATAAGAACATCTACTTTTTTATCCACCATTGCTTTGATGAGATTTCCATGCTCAATAATCAGTTTCACGGTCGCCTCGACTTCTGGTTTATACGTCTTCGATTTTCCTTCAATTAATTTTGCACCTGAACGGACATTGTTGACCTTGGAATCCAAATATTTTGATATTTCTGTTTGCACTTTGTTATTTGAATCCTTAATATCCACTAAATCATGTTTTTTGTGTGTCTTGGTGACACATAATCTGCAAATAAGTTGGTTACAATCTTCACAAAGGTAAATGAAATCTTCATTATGATCTTTGCATCCCCCTGGTTTCTGCTCCGTGTTGATATTAAGTCCTGTCATAAAAGTATGGTTTCTGCTAATTTTCGATCTTAAATGAATGATCTTACAGTCATCACAGAAGACCTGATCACACTGGGTACAATAATGTAGACCGGGGGCACGCATACAAAGTTCGCACGTTTTATGAGCTGCCTGCGCCATTTTGTTTTCCTTCGTGTGTACGGATTTGTAATAACGTGTCTAGTTCGTCACAACACCAAAGATCAATAATACCTACAATTAAATAAAGTGTAAGGTGTAGCAAGAAAAAGTATATTTTTGTTCTAAATTAAATGGCAGATGATAGATATATATGTTAATTGATAATGTTTCAACTAAATACATACAGTACGTGATATTTGACATTTAAGTATAATATACAGATACACTTGTACCTATAAGATCAACTATATGTTATCATTTATATGTGTATGTTTAAAAACCATGTCAAATGGGACGAAACGTAGATTGTGTAATCATATTGTATATACAATGAATATCACTAAAATAATTTGAAAAACCTACCTGAGCATATTTTATTCATATAGGTAATATCTATAAATAGATCAACAACAATTGTACAACAGGATTCAGAAATAAACAAATGTTTTCTTGCTTTTTTTAAACTCGGTTCTCTATCTTATTGTGCTGTAATAGTTTATTGGTATGATAATCAACTCGTTTTGAAATAATAAAGTACCTATCTAATATATATTTTCAGTATCCCTTTTACGTTAATATGACTCATTCACGTAATTAAATGGTTTGATGTACAAAGAATGGGACCCACATGTTCACTAACTTGGCGAGCCTATAACGAATATGGTGTTCAAGTACTACAACTATCTCCATCAATTCTATATATGTTACAGTACAAATTGGAATCCAGTAGGATCCGGAATCCTACTAGTACAAATTGGAATTCTAATTTCTACTAGTAGTAATTGGAATTCTGATTTGTACTGGATTTAAACCAGCATAAATCAGAATTCCAATATCTACCAGGACAAATCAGGATATCCAGATTTGTACTAGAAGGATACTGTATCCTACTAAGCTTTCAGTAGGATTCAGAATATAACTGAATTTAAAGCTTAGTACGATTCTGGATATTACTTAATTGAAAAACATAAAATATGTAAAAATTGTGAAATATAAAATAAGTCTTGTGCGATAATTTAATTAGAAATAGTCAGAAAAATGTATTTTATTACAATATTTGGTCAAAGTTTGTTTATGGCATTTGCTTGAGCAATGTATCTTAGATTTGCAGCATGAACATCGCATTGTATTACATTTCCCAGCACATTTACATGTGGATACCAGATTAGCAGTTTCATTTACTGTTCGGTTTTTCTGGCAAGCCTGAATGTGAGAAATTTCCAATAGTAAATTAGGGTCAATAGAATTTAATCCTGGGAAGCAAACTGTTCTTAAGTCAACTAGGTCTTCATCTGAATAATAGTTGTTCAGTATTCCATCTTTTGAAAATATTTTGTAAACAGATTTGGAATCGGTTACTTTTTTCACTCAAGAACTTTGCATGGCAATATGTTTGAGTCAGTGTTAGTTCTGTCTACTTAATGAATTCTTATACCGACAGTGTCACCAATAGAATATGTTTTTTCTGATAAATGATGGTTCTGATTCATGTCGAACACGTCTCCGTTTAGCTTCTCACATATAGTTCATAGTAGCAGTGTCACGGATAGAGTTGTGTCTAGATTCTGGCAAGTCTACTATTTTCATTGTATCTTGTAATTCCCATGCAACAAATTGATCACTGTTTAGAAATTCATCAAAATTGTTGCCCATAGTTGGTTTAATGTTCAAATCCGTTAACATAGTTGTGATCAATAATACACAATTCCTATCTGAATTAATATCATAGCCATGTACCGAGGTCTTGTCCGTCATATGAAATGTTTTGGCTATGGGTAGTCTATCCTGAACTAATACATATTCCTGCGTTACAGGCTTTCCTATCGGATCTGCAAAAAAGAATTAAAAAAAAAAATAAAATAAATAAATAAATAAAATAAAAAAAATAATACAGATATAATTCGCATTGTCAACTAAAACCAGAAGACTTTTTGTAAAATTGCTTCGCCTGTTATTTTGTGATTTGTTGCTAATCCCGCATCCGTGGTCTCAAATTAACACTTATGTAGCGTTGATCGACATTTAGCAGAGATCAATAAAAGCGTTGTTCCTTTGCTATTATACTATGTTTAACCCTGTATTGTTTGGGACTTTGTCTCATGTAAATGTACCTCATATCCTTCCATTTTATTCTTAAAAACATAGCTGTCATTTTATCATAGATGTTTATAATATTTTATGTTGCAGTGGATTCTTGTCTCACGAACATTTATTCCATATCTCTTTGTTTTTCATTTGAAAAGTTGTAAATGCCAATAAATTGTTAAATGTATAAGACAAGTTGATCGTGTGTTTAATATATAAAGGATTATAAAACTGTTTACATACCAGTTAAGCTTTCAGCTTGGTCAGACTTTTCTGTTATTTTTCGCCATCGTCCTCAACCACTGACTCTACATCAGGCACATCGCCGTTGTCATTAGTACTAGTATGCTCCTGGGAAGGATCTTCTACACCGTGTTCTTCTTGACTCACTAAAATTATAATATATCGGATATGAAGTAAAGACTAAATAAAAGTCTCTCAGTTGTAACATGAAGGTCAAGGTGAACAACACTTTCAGAAATCAACTTGCAACATATAGACGGACAAAAAAGTTCATAATATGTGATCAGAATATTTGTGCATAAAATATAGATTACTTTGGCCTCTATTTCATATGATTATGAGTCATTTGTTGTTTATATTCGTTCTGTCAGTGACAAAGGCATAGGGAGAGGGTTGGGATTTCACAAAGCACGTTTAACCCCGCCACACTTGTGTGTGCCTGTCAGGAGCCTTTGACATTGGTTGTCTTTGTTGAATAGGTTTTCATCATTTCTGTGTTATCATAAAGTGTTCACGTCAATTTGTAGTGTTGGGGAAATGCTTACGCATTTCATTTGTTTAGGGAGGGGGGATCTCCAAGAGCTCGCCGTGCCGTATATGTTTCTGTTCATTATTGAAGGCTGTGCGGTGACCTCTTTTTGTACTAATTTGCAATATACCTGTTGTAGGGTGTTGTCTTATCGCCGTTTGCTCCTGATCTCGTTTCATATCTACCTATATACATATAAATGTAGTACAGTTGCTAAATAGTTATTTTACTCACCCTCAGTAACAGCTTCCGTGACACCAGAATTAACGTTCTCATCAAGTGTATCCAGTATTTCAATGGGTAAATCTTCTTCGTTGACCATCCCTTGAGCTGCAAGTTGTTCAAACATGGCGATTGATGATCTGGGGTGTTGCCCAAAGACTATCTCGTAGGGAGTTGTCTTGGTAGTAGATGAGACTGTGGTATTCATACCATACACAACTAAGTGGAAACTAGAAATCCATCCTTTCTCGTTTTCCTGAATCCATTTACCAACCTTAATTGCAAGGTCACAATTTTCCCTCTCAATACAAACTTGTGACTGAGGATGTCTAGGACGTCCATGAATGATAAAAAGATCAGTCCAGATGCGCTTCAATTCTGTTATCACTGTGGCCACAAATTCAACGCCGTTATCGGATTGTAGTATATTTGGTGGTCCAAACTGGGAAAAGATTGTCATCAGTCTCTCAGCAACATCACCTGCAGTTGTATTAACCAAAGGATATGCCCAAGAAAACTTACTTTAATGATCTCTAGCATTA
>MJUT01015292.1:41333-72994 GCA_002080005.1 Gigantidas platifrons | reverse complement strand
TTTTTTTTGTGAATTAAATGTGATGTATAAGGAACACATAATACAACACTAGTGTTTTGTTTAATATAAGTTAGTTAGATATGTTTTCTCGATGAGAATAGCAAGGCGAAAATGAAATAAAATGAATGCATTCCCAATATATATCATGATTTTGTTGCAAGAATTGAGTCTATGTTCATTGTTTTATATTTAATTGACGGTATTTATTTGTTAATACACCCATCTATGCAGGATATCCCACTACAATGCTTACTCTCACCTGTTCCTTAATAAAATATAGACATACAGTAATTGATACTTAAATGACCCAATAAGGTAGTCATAACATATTAGATAGGAATATATAGTTAGATGCATATTAACAGGACACACATGTAACTGATATTTATAGTATAACTAACTGTGATGTTCGATTACCAAACATATGTCACGAATAACCGCACAACTTATAATTCACGAATGCGCAAAGCGCATGAGTGAATTATCAGTGTGGGGCGGTCATGAGTGACGTATTTTTGGTAATCGGACATCGAAGTTAGTTATACTGTTTATTATTTAGACTGTTTTGAGTCAATAAATTTGATATTTTCTTTCATCTGCATTGCATGTGTTTATTTATTTATTGCGCATTAATATACAACTGTGTCCTTGTCTACTCGTTGACTGAAAAGTTTGTCTAATGCTTTCAATTTTGTAAATAAATAAATTCATGTGCACATTTTTCGATTAGGAATATAATTTCCATGTTGGTTACTTGTAAACTTTGTGACCATAGTATGCACTCGACCTTGAAAGACACAATTTTATTTATTGACACTTGATGTATGTTTCGTATGTACATTTCATTTGTACCCTTGTGGGAAAAATGTTTTGTGAAAGAAGTCGGATGCATACCATTAATTGGCCGTTAACAAAGCCAAAACTATTTCAAATTCGATGGATTATATAATTAGAAAACAAGTAATTTAACAATATAACAGCTAGGAAATGTAATTCGTTAAATGTGGGTCCAAACGGTTTGAGCGTTAAATGTGTAATTCAAACGGATGTTAACGGAAGGAAACTGGACTAAAGTTCACTCAGAATCGGAACCACTAAACGATAAAGGTATGATTCTTTTATATTTAGTTTTTGCTATTTGTCGTCCGGAATCATCACTTTGTCTTTTCTGACTAGACTTAGGATTGTTAAAATTAAAAGTTCCTCCGTAAATGTAAGTGTTCCCATAAAACGAGATGGCATTTTAGTGTCAGAAATCATTGAACTTGTGGTTGACGAAAACTGTGAAAAATTTGGATTCATTTCACAAGAAGCAATAGAACGAACACTATTATTTGGAGTTAATTTATAGCAGACTATCTTTTAAGGGTGGTTAAAGTTTTATCCTACTGTTGGATAGATTCTTTCTACCGAGACCACATGTTTTTAGAGAATAATTCTGCTATGAAAGGTATTTAAACATGTCAATGTTTGCCAAATTTACCTGCTTTTTATTGTATCGCGATGAAATACTAGATTAAGATATCCTTTTGTTTATTTTTTAAATCTTTCCTTTATCATAAATGAAACTATCAATCTGTCAATGAAATGAAGCAAAAGGACATCACTCCATATAATATTCTAAAACAAAATAGTTCCGGCTCGAAAAATGGCGGGAAAAATAGCGAGATCGAAAATAAAAATGGTAATTTCAATAGTGAAATTATCGTTTTTATTTAACTCGGAAATCACGGTATTTCATCGATATCTATATAATAAAATGGAAACAGAGGTTCAATCAGAATACGGTTGATTTCTGATTAGTTTAACACACTGCCATGCTTAATCTTGTATAAAGGCTACTGATTTGTCATTGCATTTGCTAAGTATTAGAAAATATTACTTAGTAATAAATAATATGCTACTTACATAGAAAAATAGTCTGTGCTACAATACAAAATATATATGCTATAAGAATAAAACGTTGAAACAAACCCTCAACAGATAGACGTTGAAAAACAAATAATATACACATGGTGTACGTAATTGTAAATAAACAAAGTATATATCTATAGAGGGAAACGTAACTATGGTTCCAGATAAATCAAAATAGAGCTCAATATGTCGGTCGGGGAATGAATGGTTTGTATTAAAGCTTGAAATCTTGAAAGCAACAACACACATATTATACACCATTTGTTAGTTGTACGTCAGATATTAAGATGACACACATGACACGGTGCACATTTCACTTGTTAAAACATAAATGTTTTCTTCACTTGGAGTAACATTTACACTGCTTAATTGATATGACGCGACAATAAACCTGCCAGTCAAAGAAGCAACATAGCATTGTTTTCCTAACTTGCCAGGCAAAGAAGCAACATAACATTGTTTTCCTAACTTGTCAGGCAAAGATGCAACATAACTTTGTTTTGAAATATGTTTCTTCTTCATGTGGTTTATCATGGGTTGAAAACAAAGTTATGTGTAAGGCAATCGTGTATAACATGCATATCCCTAATTAGTCACAACTTATAAAACTATGCCATCATAGTCAAGCTAAATTAATTACAATTAGTACAACTTAATTTATTTGAATGTATTGCTGAATCTGAATCTTATATTCCCATATAATAAAATGATATGATATACATGACTGTGGATGGTTGTTTTTATTGCACCAATTTATATGTTCCATGCATGTTATGAATAATAAATCAAAATAAAAACGTAGATATAGAGATTAACTGATCTACCACTTATCTATTAAAATAACATGTATGTCCGATAACTGATATCGTATCATCACACTGAACTTTAAAATTAAATCTCTATCAAATATCATATTCTCACGTGTAGTCAATTCGAATGGCACATCATAAAATGACTTGTTGTTGAGCTATCAAACCAACTGTAGCTGGCATTGCAAAATATATTCCATCCTACAAATTCCATTTAAGTTATGTTTATAGAGGAAAAGGTATAATATGTTCGTGTATAACCTCAGATAGTAGTTCTAGGACACGTATCCTCCCTTAAAGACGACATTCACTCGATATCCATTTTAGTTTGCTATTACACCTTATTACGTTTATGCTTAGTGACTTTCTGTCTAAAGGTACGTTCATTAAAGTGCTGATTAAGAGTGGCTGTACTATTTACGATACATTGATACAATATGTAAGAATACTAACTAAATATAATACCTACCTACACTTGATACACCTATATCTGTATTGTTTCACAGCTGTAGATCTAGAAAAAAATAGATAAACAAATAATGCCATTGAAATAGTTAATTTTAAAAATAGAAATTAAAATCTAAATACTAATTACAAATATTTGTACATCTTTTTGTACATGTATTTCATAATATCTTCATTCTACATACTTCTATCATTGGTTTTCAGCTGACATGTGGAAACCGTATTCTTAAAGTACACGGTTATAAATTCTTGTATTTTTAATACACGTTAGTAGTAGAGCGGTTACGTTCATCTGTAAACAAACAAGACGACAAGCAAGCTGATTATCTGCTTAAAATGTGTTATTGTTATTCATGTTTTACCCTAAGTGTGGGAATTATTGCTTTAGCGACTTGCACCACTAGTTCAATTATATCGTGGTGGTCATTTTTATTGGCGGATGAACCCCGGTGAAAACCACCGACATGCCACAAGTCACTGACAAACACATACTGTTGCATCGAATGAACCGCTGCATTTCATTTCCGGCAATAAGCACTTCATTTCCGACAATTTTTTTTCATTTCCTGCAATTATTTTGTTTCATTTCCGACAATTACTTTTCCAACAATTAGCATGGTAAAACCTGTTAACCCCTGCTCACCACGGGGAGGTGGAAGTAGGATTTTCAGCAGGATATATATTTTATTAAAAAGTTCATGTCAATATTAAATAGTGTTTGAAGATTGGTTTGCGGAGTAAACAATTTCGGAATCTTTGTCGTTAACTAGTACAAAATGTTCAATTTTTTTAGTTTCCAAACTTAAAATGTGCATTGCATCCTGACCTACACTTCTACCTGTAGGCAAAGCAGGCATGTGTTTCCGACGCTCTATGTACAAAAATAGCGCAGCGTTTTTAATATCACAAGGCAATAAACTTCCTTCATTCATATCCTGGAGTTCAGATCGCACAATTGTTATATACCCCGACTGTTTTCTCACACATACACGTAGCTGGTGAGCTTCAGTAAATGAAACTAGACAAGAGTGGGATTCGAACTCACAACTTTTGTTGTGATAGGAACTGGTTGCATATGTAGTTGTAAATCCAACTACCAAACGCTCACCGTCACAATCGCACTTTTTATAAATTTTGCAAATATGTTGTCCCAAAATTCCAATCTCATTAATAGTGTTACAGTTACTCAAATATATCACTTCAACACTTGTATAATATCTATGACTTTAGGTACACATATTTCTCAATGCCTCATGATTGTGTACTCGGTAGGATATATTCGTTACATAGTTCGCAAGTGACCTAATACGATACATACAGTGTTAGTGAGATCCATATACTCTCTTCCCGTATGTACTTTACTGACACCATATATATCGTATTAGGTCTCTATCACACTATGTAACTTGCAATATTCTATTGTTATTGTATATATGTCCTAATAATGGTGGATCTACAAACATTCACATAAAGTATATAATATTGCGTGTTCTACCTTATTTGTTGTATGAATTGTCATTTGCTACACAAAATATTGACTCATGTATCTAATTTTGAAGAAAACAAATTCATTGTACATACATTGAAGTTAAGGATAGTACTAATACTAGAAAAATCTGCTTCGTACCTTTTCCTTCACGTTGAAATCGACAATGAGGGAAGATTAAAAACAAAACACTATGACAAACGTATTGGCATCACTTTTCCAAAAGTCGACCACCATTTCATCAGTAGCAATATTTCAGCATCATCAGCGGATATGCAAGTTTCTCTAGGTTGTACATGTTTTATTGCCCCTTCGGTATTCTCTAGCGTTTATTAACATTTACGATATTTATATATATTTATTATTATTAATTACTTTGTGACTGGTGGTTGGTCTTTCTTCTTCTCTTCTGTAGGTTTTTTAGGCTGATCGGGAGGTCCGGCTGACATTTTCGTCTTCTTAACTGTCGCTTCTGTCTCTCTACAAAAGAGATTTTTCTTAATTACATGTTAATACAATATTGTATAAAGTCAGTTTGATACAAATTACAAGTATAACAGTCTTCACGTTTAACTTTTTGTAGCACAGGTCAAGGGGAGTTATAGAATTGTATTACATATACATACAATATTTTATAATTGTAATTATATACACAAGATTAACAACTGTTTGCTGATCGATAGAGACAATTAACTGACAATTTCCAAATTGAACAATACTTGATATTGTATGATGTACTACAACAGTTGTTATAGTATGAGTAAGGCATGAATATAATGTCCTATGTTTAATTATTTTACTGTAATTATATCATACCATTCTGCATCTTGAAATTGGTGTTATGTCGACCATTTAATTCTTTGGCATTTTCCTGTTACTAGTATTCAAATTTCAAATTATTAAATAAATGATACTTGAAACAGAACAGTAAATACACATTAGTTAAAATCGAATGGGTCATTCATGAATTGACGATCCAAAATAATATGTAGTACACAAGACACATGCCGACGAGAAACAACACAAAAAAACAGACAACTAGAAAAATGAAAAACATGGATTCCACAAAACACAACAACAAAAAACCAGGGTGAACCCATGTGCTCTCGATGAGTAAATAATTCATGTCTCTAATTAAATACCCGACGTTCTAATCGTATTGTCAAGTTCACCAAAAATCATGTCGGTGATAACGGAAAGATTACATTTTACATAAGAGTAAACATATTCATCGCCATTTGAGAAATGGATATGTCATAACGATCATCATGTTCGTGCACAGAATGCATGAACGACACGTTCCGCACTAAATATTAGCAGTAAAATGAGATGTTCTGGAAGGTAAACGGCTCTTCCTCTACTAGTGGTATTGTTTGCATGAGGAATTGGTTCTATATTGGATTAAACTCTTAACAGATCTGTCAGAATACTCCGAATGCACCTCATATTTACACCACCACCCATGAATCTGATGCATGTTTCACAGTAGCTCTGCAGCCCGACTGTGACTGTCGATACAATAAATGTTAATATTAAACTAACGGTTGCCTAGGATATATGGTAGACCCAACAATATAAACCTCATTGTAATGTTAATGACACTTCTGTATCAATAAACCGAAGAAAGATATTGTGTTTTCCATAAGTTGAAATTAAAAATGAAAAAAATAAAATGTTTGTATACCATATCCTCTTTCGTAGGTGGCATCGGGGATATATGCGTGATTACCAAATGGATTGTAAATATCATATTATTTTATCAATCATTCCATTTTATTTTTGATCCTGACTTATTATTATCTAATAATTATTGAGTTTAACTGATAATATAATAACGTTACACACACAGAGTAAAATTAAATTATAAAACTACAGATTAGTCTACAAAATATAAAGACAATGGTTATTCATATTGGTGAAATTGAGTGAGTGATTGAGTGAGGGTTGTTAAACGCCTATTCAGCAATTTTTCAGCTATATTATGACGAGAAGTTAATGTTCAATGAGGTGAGTTTTTATAGTGCTATAGGTCACTGAAACAACAGTCCGCGGGTGGACATGTCGCTCCTCTCGGACACATGTTTTCCAATTCCGAGCCGACCAGTCTTTGCTCTTTCTCGTTAATGCTTTGGATTGACCCGACCCGTGCTCGAACCCATGATTTACCGCTCTCGAGGCGAGCACGTTAACCATTACGCCACCGATGTGGTAATGATGACCATCAATGTTTTAACTTTCTTTTCGTAGCTGATTTGTTTCAAAATAGATAGCTTAAACACGTGTTCTATGGTTTTTATTTATTTTTGTACCTTTTTTATCCTTTTTTTGGGGGGGGGGGGGTTCTACGTGTCTTTTGGAAGGAAAGTAATCATTCATCCATATGTTTATACGTGTTCATGATTAAATTTAGAACTGATCTGATAATGCGGTATTTATTTTCCATTTTGTTGCTTAATATTTAAAATGCAAATTGATATATTACCTTCTAAATGGGCATTTTCGTGATATAAAATCAAATGATTTAAAAGAAAAGAACGAGACCGTAATATAGGACGTTGGTGATTACCAGTAGAAAATCATATCGATAATTAATCAAACAGAACTAATGTTCCATTAAATGATATCAGTACTCTACCATTTAAATAATTGTCCAACAAATCGACAAATAATGTTAATATGTTATTTCATATACCTGATAACTACGAGTTGTGTTAATGTTTTTTAGTGGGATCTCGTTGTGCTATTTATCAAGATTAGTAAGACATGGTAGAATGCTATGTACAATGTGGAAGAATATTGCACGAGTTCGTATATTATTGAAAACACAAATTTAACGAGACGCGTCAAATAGGAATCTTCAATCCAAAACGAACGCCTATGTGTCATGATCATATGGTATTTGGATTTACAAACACTTGTCTAAATGTCTATTACAACTGAAGTTATGATTTCAAATCCCACTCATGAGGGGGGGGGTGTAGTCGGTTCAACTTGATGTGGTAGGTTTTTCTTCTTGTACTACTCTTCACTATAGGAATAACATTTACCACCAGGATATAGTTGACATATTGTTGGAAGTGGTTTTAAGCCTTATAGCCATCACCCTATTCCTGACTGACACACTAGTTGTCCGTGTTTTACATAACACTGCAGAATAGTCGATTAATTATGACATAATTATAAGATTATGTTTAATCAACAGATATAAATAATCCGAAAATATATAAGTAGAAAATACTGTGAATCAGGAAATCCTTAACATTCCGGAGCAACTGAGTTCACTCCAGCTTTTTAGTGTGATTCGTGTTACTCGATATTTTGTTTTTATGTAGTGTTTTGTATATCATTTCTTGTCCTTTTTGCCCTTTTTCTGTTTGACCATTGCATGGACGCTAATTCTTTTATCTACAATGTACGGTTCCTAATTACCCCTTGTTATCTTCAATCTTGTTTTATAGACTACATATTGTTTACAATATATAAGTAATAAGGCAAGAGAGATGACCCAGTGGATATCCCAAACATATGTAATGTAGAAGGAGACAATAATCGGTTGACGTTCAGTCTACAACCCATGCTGTGTTTTCATAATCCGTTTTCGTTGTCATGCAGGTTCCGTAATTGTATGTTCTATACCGGAAATTACTTAATTCTCTTTTATGAAGCAGCAAATCATTAAAGCTTAAACACCATAGACTAATTTTGTCAGACATATTAATGGGTAGTACAAGCTAAGAAATAAAACAAAACATCAGTTGGAACAGGGTCATCGTGAGTATTAAAATACGGGATGATGTTTCGATAGTTACATGTAAAATGGAAGGTGGTGAATAGGGCAAGACATTGTGGTGTTGTACCACGACTACTGTCAATACGCTGTTAAATATAGAATCCCTTTAGGAGCTCCTACAAGTTTTCATTTACTTGTTACAGTAACCAGACTTGCATTGACTTGTCCCTCAATGCTAACTGAGTCCAATTTGAATCGGCTCTACCCTTCACCCCTGTCCTATTGTTTTTTACCACGGTGTCCCCTGCGGGCAAAGCATATCGGTTTGGAGAACTGAATGAAAAATCAAAATCAAAATTTGATATAAAATGAAACTACTTACTGGACGGTTATATGTTCAACAGAATGTTCCACTCTGAAATGATTGATGATACAGTCATCACAGAGGACATGATCACACAGGGTACAATCATGTAGACCGGGGTTAAACGTACAACGTTTGCACTTTTTATCAGCTGCCTCCGCCATTTTGTTTTCCTTCGTTTGTACGGATTTGTAATAACGTGTCTAGTTCGTCACACACAAAAGATCAATAATACCTACAATTAAATAAAGTGTAACGTGTAGCAAGAAAAAGTATATTTTTGTTCTAAATTAAATGTCAGATGATAGATATATATGTTAATTGATAATGTTTCAACTAAATACATACGTGATATTTGACTTTTAAGTATAATATACAGATACACTTGTACCTATAAGATCAACTATATGTTATCATTTATATGTGTATGTTTAAAAACCATGTCAAATGGGACGGAACGTATACTGTGTAATCATATTGTATATACAATAAATATCACTAAAATAATTTGAAAAACCTACCTGAGCATATTTTATTCAAATAGGTAATATCTATAAACAGATCAACAACAATTGTACAACAGGATTCAGAAATAAACAAATGTTTTCTTGCTTTTTTTAAACTCGGTTCTCTATCTTATTGTGCTTGTAATAGTTTATTGGTATGATAATCAACTCGTTTTGAAATAATAAAGTACCTATCTAATGTATATTTTCAATATCCCTTTTACGTTAATATGACTCATTCACGTACTTAAGTGGTTTGATGTACAAAGAATGGGACCCATATGTTCACTAACTTGGCGAGCCTATAACGAATATGGTGTTCAAGTACTACAACTATCTCCATCAATTATATATATGTTACAGTACAAATTGGAATCCAGTAGGATCCGGAATCCTACTAGTACAAATTGGAATTCTAATTTCTACTAGTAGAAATTGGAATTCTGATTTGTACTGGATTTAAACCAGCATAAATCATAATTCCAATATCTACCAGGACAAATCAGGATATCCAGATTTATACTAGAAGGATACTGTATCCTACTAAGCTTTCAGTAGGATTCAGAATATTACTGAATTTAAAGCTTAGTACGATTCTGGATATTACTGAATTGAAAAAAATAAAAATATGTAAAAATTGTGAAATATAAAATAAGTCTTGTGCGATAATTTAATTAGAAATAGTCAGAAAAATATATTTTAATACAATTTTGGATTAAGTTTCCTATTTATTACAACATTTGGTCAAAGTTTGTTTATAGCATTTGCTTGAGCAATGTATCTTAGGTTTGCAGCATGCACATTGCATTGTGTTACATTTCCCAGCACAGTTACATGTGGATACCAGATTAGCAGTTTCATTTACTGTTCGGTTTTTCTGGCAAGCCTGAATGTGAGAAATTTCCAATAGTAAATTAGGGTCAATATAATTTAATCCTGGGAAGCAAACTGTTCTTATGTCAACTAGGTCTTCATCTGAATAATAGGTTTTCAGTATTCCATCTTTTGAAAATATTTTGTTAACAGATTTGGAATCGGTTACTTTTTTCACTCAAGAACTTTGCATGGCAATATGTTTGAGTCAGTGTTAGTTCTGTCTACTTAATGAATTCTTATACCGACAGTGTCACCAATAGAATATGTTTTTTCTGATAAATGATGGTTCTGATTTATGTCGAACACGTCTCCGTTTATCTGATCGCATATAGTTCATAGTAGCAGTGTCACGGATAGAGTTGTGTCTAGATTCTGGCAAGTCTACTATTTTCATTGTATCTTGTAATTCACATGCAACAAATTGATCACTGTTTAGAAATCCATCAAAATTGTTGCCAATAATTGGTTTAATGTTCAAATCAGTTAACATAGTTGTGACCAATAATACACCATTCCTATCTGAATTTATATCATAGCCATGTACCGAGGTCATGTCCGTCATGTGAAATGTTTTGGCTATGGGTAGTCCATCCTGAACTAATACATATTCCTGCTTTACAGTCTTTCCTATCGGATCTGAAAAAAAACAAAAACAAAAACACAACACAACACAACAGATATAATTCTCATTGTCAAATAAAAACAGAAGACTTTTTATAAAATTACTTCGCCTGTTATTTTGTGGTGTGTTGTTAATCCCGCATCCTAGGTCTCAAATTAACACTTATGTAGCGTTGATCGACATCTAGCAGAGAACAATACAAGCGTTGTTCCTTTGCTATTATACTATGTTTAACCCTGTATTGTTTGGGACTTTGTCTCATGTGCATGTGCCTCATATCCTTCCATTTTATTCCTACAAACATAGCTGTCATTTTATCATAGATGTTTATAATATTTTATGTTGCGGTGGATTCTTGTCTCACGAACATTTATTCCATATCTCTTTGTTTTTCATTTAAAAAGTTGTAAATGCCAATAAATTATAAAATGTATAAGACAAGTTGATCATGTGTTTAATATATAAAGGATTATAAAACTGTTTACAAACCAGTTAAGCTTTCAGCTTGGTCAGACTTTTCTGTTATTTTTCGCCATCATCCTCAACCACTGACTCTACATCAGGCACATCGCCGTTGTCATTAGTACTAGTATGCTCCTGGGAAGGATCTTCTACACTGTGTTCTTCTTGACTCACTAAAATTATAATATATCGGATATGAAGTAAAGACTAAATAAAAGTCTCTCAGTTGTAACATGAAGGTCAAGGTGGGCAACACTTTCAGAAATCAGCTTGCAACATATAGACAGAAGAAAAGTTCATAATATGTGATCACAATATTTGTGCATACAATATAGATTACTTTGGCCTCTATTTCATATGATTATGTGTCAATTGTTGTTTATATTCGTTCAGTCAGTGACAAAGGCATAGGGAGAGGGTTGGGATCTCACAAAACACGTTTAACCCCGCCACACGTGTGTGTGCCTCTCAGGATCCTTTGACATTGGTTGTTTTTGATGAATAGGTGTTCATCATTTCTGTGTTAAAACATAAAGTGTTGACGTCAATTTGTAGTGTTGGGGAAATGTTTACACATTTCATTTGTTTAGGGGGGTCACCAAGAACTCGCCGTGCCGTATAGATTTCTGTTCATTATTGAAGGCTGTGCGGTGACCTCTTTCTTGTACTAATTTTGCAATATACTTGTTGTAGGGTGTTGTCTTATCGCCGTTTGCTCCTGATCTCGTTTCATATCTACCTATATACATATAAATGTAGTAAAGTTGCTAAATAGTTATTTCACTCACCCTCAGTAACAGCTTCCGTGACACCATAAATAAGGTTCTCATCAAGTTTATCCAGTATTTCAATGGGTAAATCTTCTTCGCTGACCATCCCTTGAGCTGCAAGTTGTTCAAAAATGGCGATTGATGATCTGGGGTGTTGCCCAAAGACTATCTCGTAGGGAGTTGTCTTGGTAGTAGATGAGACTGTCGTATTCATATCATACACAACAAAGGAGAAACTAGAAATCCATCCTTTCTGGTTTTCCTGAATCCATTTACCAACCTTAATTGCAAGGTCACAATTTGCCCTCTCAATACAACCTTGTGACTGAGGATGTCTAGGACGTCCATGAATGATAAGAAGATCAGTCCAGATGCGCTTCAATTCTGTTATCACTGTGGCCACAAATTCAAGGCCGTTATCGGATTGCGGTATATTTGGTGGTCCAAACTGGGGAAAGATTGTCATCAGTCTCTCAGCAACATCAGCTACAGTTTTATTAACCAAAGGATATGCCCAAGAAAACTTACTTTAATGATCTCTAGCATTAGTTGAGCTTATTAACATCGAAATTTGGCAAAATCGTGCACTTAATGATATAAGCACAAAACTTTGCACATATGTTATTTAGTCCATATAGACACATATTCAATGTCTAGCCACCTGGAAGTCGGCAATTTTTCAAGATGACGCCAAATTACAATCAGACTGTCTCTGGCAGGCGAAATTCACAATCCTCATTTTATGTACATGTGCATATTGCATATGAACTAATGCACATTATATCTTTGCTGCATTATATATGTTATTCAGCTACATTTGTTTCACTATGATTACTATTCGACTAAAACAGCCTTTATAACAGAAAACAAACATGAACAGAAGCAATTTATTCTGAACTACTCTGGGCACACTGGTATTATCCCGGCATATAGTTCAGTGTCAGCTTTTGTATTCCAAAATACTTTATGACTGTCCCTTTTAATTCCATAAAGTCGTACCTGAATTGACAGGATGTGCCAACGCGCGTGATAGCCGAGTCAAGAAGATGGGGGAGGGGGGCTTGTTTCTCCGGATAGTGTACATATATCACGGGAGTAATATGCGGTAAAAGAACAATCCCTCAGCCTGATATACTAGTATGTTTGTTTTGAGTCTTATTATTTGTGGTAGAGTTTTGTATTGATATGTAATTTTTCATAGCAATTGTGTTGTGTTGATTTTTGAGTTGTATTAATTTTTTGTTTCCAAATGGCGAAAAGAATTATTCCTTCAAAAACGTGTAAAGTCGCAAGTTCCCTCAACAATCATACAATAATCCTCCACATTTTTCAGGGAAAGTATGGACCGTCCAGATAGCTCAACAAGTACTCATGTTTCAATGTTTTTGTGTGATAGACATTCTCCTATGTCCGATTTTACATTGTATATAAGACATTTATTACATGTTAATATAAGTTTATTTGTTTTTGGGTAGGATGTTAAATGTCAACAAAGGATCAAAGGACTAACAACGATCTACTAAAACATTACACAGAAAACTAAAGATTAAGCAACGCGATCCCCACTAAAAACCGGAGTTGAACTCAGGAAGTGTAAGTATATCCTGTTGCACGTGTGACATTCGTCCTGTTGGTTTTGTTACACACCCTGTGGTAAAGCATGAATGAGGACAGGACCGAATTGTAATAACTAAAAATGGAACATATCCATTGGTTTTTCATAAAACAGATACTCCATAACGGTTATCCATGTCATGGCGGTGACCGTAAAACGTTCGAAGTGATCTAGTAATTTCCTTGTTACCAGAAAACTCCCATCAAAGAAATTATAACAGGCACCACAAGCTCTGGAATATCGGATCGAGCGAGTGATATGTACATACTCCGTATGTAGTTGTTGCTAGAAAGTTGACATAGTATGATACATGTTGTATGTGTATGAAAATTTCACAATTGGAATAATAAAATCATTTGTTTTGTCGTAAAGTTGCGTTCTTAAAATTTGTTGGCTCGCGTATTGAGTGTCATGTCGACAGGTGGACTGTTGTGTGAGTTAGTTATATAACATCTAACTAATGGGGGTATGTCTTCTATAAATTGAATATCATTGTCATATCATTGCCATATAACTTTTATGTAACTTTACGCCTTGATATAACATGAAAATTGACACCTTGCATTAAGCAATACTAACTCACTCACTAACTACAAATAATCTGCAACTCGAACAAATACAAAGCCATATATTAAACAAAAGACATAGCTGTGTGAAATTGAAACTGTTAACAATATTTTATCAAGAAAACAAAGCATATATATTGGTACTTAAAGATATACATACACTGTAATGTAGATGCTTTAGTAAGTACTACGTTGTATCAAGGATTTCTATATAAATCCTTGATTGTATATATGAAGGTCAATTCATTTGTGACACCACATTTATCAAAGTTAAATGTTAAATCATCTTTAAAGTTGTTTGTAAATAATATTCTCTTTTAAGGTGATGGTGTTTACTGATTTACATATTGGTATCCATGACGAACAGGTAAATGTGTGAGATGAATAGACTAATAGGTGTATGAATGAATTCCGTACAAAATTATGCAGAACATAAACTAATGGCTTAATAATCTAAAATTGTTTGGAGGTTTTATGAAACATTGTATGTAAGTTCATTATCATAATTAAAACATATTTATTTAAAGCTGGTGTTCATATATTAAACAAAGACACGAGCTCGTAATATGTTTTCCCTATCTAAACCCTTTAAGGTCCTTGTATAATGTTGAAGTCAATGTTAAAATACAACAAATAGTTATCGTTATAATCACCTACGTGTCATTGTAAACTTATCTACCATGTCCTTGTAAACAGTGGAGAATGTCATACACATAAGACAATTATAAACAGTGATTACTGCAAATAAAGAATATTATTGATATGACGTGGTGTGACGGAATACACACAGGAACTGTCCATAAAAAGGGATGAAATGATAGGATACTGTTTTGCTGATGTAAATTTTTTAAATATACTAGTAATGTGTATGATGTCCTGATTTTAAGACATAGGTGTAGGTCTACAAATAAGGGTAAAATATCATATATGTCTGGTTAAATAATATATAAGGGACAAATCCCAAATAGGATAATTTAAAATTAATAGCATTATTATCATAATCTTGCTTGACAAAACAACAATATGCAGTTAACAATCTAAAAATTAAAATCAAGAAAATACGACACCATTGGAAAAGTCCTAAGATCTAATAGCAATATTATGATATCCTAACGATTAACGTAGCTACATGCGTAGGAGTGGATCGGACAGTTGGCTGACTGGAAAGTGTGGGAAATATTGTAAGCGGACTCTGAAGAAGGAGGAATGCAATTCTTCGGGAGAGGATGCGAAAGCCTGCAAAATTGTCAACAATACTGATAATAAAAACCATCATTTGGATCCGAAAACAAACTTTAAAACCTTGCTAAATGATAATTGATAATAGTTGGCTTATATGCTAATTATTCATCAAATTATCAATGTTATTAAAACAGTGGGGAGGCGAAACGTTTGAATGTTGGGATGGGGAGGGGACATGTGTCCCGGCCCGGATAATATGTACCTGGTAGATACACGGTACAAACCATCATCAGAAAATGAATAATCCAATAGATCTGTCCGAAAGATGTCCACAAATATTTAAGTGCTGGGAATCCTGTGACGATCGAACAATTTATGACGACTGCCAACTGGGATGCTCTTCTGACCGTCCCGTTCCTTTGTTCATATGAGGCTCCCTGCCTACAGTGCTTCTCAATCAAAAACGTAAATAATATAACCCTATCCTTTAATTTTATTTCCCGCTATATAAAAAATGAATCTTTACTAAATAATACTCAACTTTGTGATGTTGTTGATCACATCTAGATTCCATTGAGCTTGAGATACAGGACAGTGCATACACAGCGAGGCCTGTTGCAACTGATTTTATACAATCTATTAGACAAATATTCAAAAAATAATTTTGTTTAATTTACTTTTATGATATGAAGATCATAAAGTATTAAGCTATGATAACATGTACTAATCAAGTGTGCAGTTATGCGATTGTAATCAGGAGTACCAGTGTCAACGAATTGAAATAATGGGCAAGACATTTTATTATAAGTATTAAACATTTATTAATTCATCTTTAAAGGGATGATTCAGCACGCTTTCATTCTACATTTACAAATGCAGTAACTTTGTGGAGGCCCTTGGATGTATCTTAGCAAGCCCATGCTTTAAACGGTCACTGGAACGAGTGTTCTAAAAGAATTTCATTATAATTAAAACAGATTCAAATTAGGTACTACTTTTAATATTAACATTATAGTTACATTTTCCTGCTTACAAGATTCATAGATCGTCTTATATTGTGTTGTTAGTAAATGCAAATAATAACATAATTGTAGTTCATAGAAATTGTATCTAACCCCTGTGTGTCCCCATTCAACCTGGTATGACTTTTTATTGACAAGACCGGGCTCGAATCTACGATCTACGGCACTCGAGACAAACACGATAATTATTACACCACCGATGTGATTAGTACATTTGAATATTAATTGTATCACTGATATGGTCTTTATCCATATGAAATGATATATTAAATATCAATAAGCGAAAACGAAATAAAAAGGTCAGCACCGCCATGACCGTTCATTGATGTTCACCTCCGTCTTTGTTGTATACAGTCCAGTACATGGTTTGAAAATGCCACCTCGCTTAACATAACCCGTTATCTCCTGAAAAGGACTCGACGCTAACCAGACATCTTCTAAAATATTGCTACTTGAAGTGGAAGCCTTAATTTATAATGATGTGGTAAATATGAGGTAATATCTAATTAATTAATTTAGTATCCAATGTATTACATAAATAACACATGTTAAATAAATATAACATTTCTACCACTTTATGGAAAATTAAGTCTCGATCTTTAAGAAAACTTTTAGAAATGCTCAGATAAGCATTCAGACGCTTTGTAGCTAGAAAAATGCAAACTGGTTATAGTGGAAAAGTAAGTATATCTATGTCTTGATGCAGGCTAGCCAATGAAAACGCTTCAAAATAGGAAATCTTAAAAAAATGCAATTTAAAAAGAGTTTGACGATACCAAAGGGGAAATCAGAATCAGAAAATCTAGGGTGTGTATGGTGTTTAACGCCACTTTCAACACTATTTCTGTTAAAACGTGGCGCTCAGTTTTATTGAAGGAGGAAACCACCGACTTGCCGCAAGTAACTGACAAACTTTAATACATAATATTGTATCGAGTAAACCTCACCATGAGCGTGATTCGAACTCGTAACGTCATATTGGTGATAGGCACCGATTGCATAGGTAGTTGCAAATCCAACTGCCATGCGATCACGATCACGACGGTCCCTCCGCAAATCGATGAAGGACAGATAACACAATGGCCAAAAAATAGCACAAGAAATTCGCGAGTCAGACTCATCGATTTCCGTCTGACAGTCTGATAATATCAATTCATCTTTTCCCTGTGAACATTCATGAAAATTTATATTTCCCCTGTTTATTTTACGATAAAAAATCAGCTTAAAATGTCTTAATATATAATACATATTTATAATTTTACTAAATCTAATTAAGACAAACACCAAAGCTAATTTATATGCATAAATATATATTCACATAACGTGTAAAACATAGTTTATAACTACTTTCATACCCTGCAAACAAAAACAAAAACAAAAAGGTGGACATAAACCTATTGAGTCAGAGACATCTTACATTACCAGAGGGGCAATAATAGTCATGTTCAGTAACATCATCAAGATACTTAGATCTTATATTCTCGTTATGCTACATATTGTGTTATGGAGTCTAAATCTTTATTAGTTGTGTCTTTTCTGTCGTGTGTTGTTATTTTACTTTTCTTTCGTAAGTAATATATTTCTATATTTTCATACACAAGTTTTAAAGTAAACAGTAGATACATGTCATACCTTCAACAAACATTATTTCATAACAATAAGGTGAAAACAGGTTCTCCCACTGTAAATATGTCAATCTAGTTTACCTTAGTAAATAACGCTGCCATTGATGGTCAAGCTGTTTATTTGGTGTTTAACGCAACTGTCAATAATATTTCAACTATATATCGTGGAGGTCATTTTATTCGTGGAGGAAACCGGAGTACCCGGATAAAACCACCGACCTGTCGCAAGTCACTGACACACTTTATCACATAATGTTTTACACCTTCCCCTGGTCGAAATTCGATCTCACATCAGTAGTGATAGGTACTGATTGCATAGTAAGTTGTAAATCCAACTGATACGACGGCCCCTTAATATTTGATTTGTCAGTAAATGTTTCACATTAATCTGATATTTTTTTTTGTTTTGTGTGTTTTATTACATGTACTTTTGATGAAATTAATACTTTTAAGCTAACCGGTCGGTAATGTAATGGTTAGAGTTTTCGCCTCGAGTGCGGTAGATCATGGGTTCGAGCACCAATGGGGTCAAACACACGACTACAAACTTTGTATTTGTTATTTCTCCGCAGCATTGAGGAGAAAGAGCAAAGACTGGTTGGCTCAAAATCAGGATAATGTGTCCGGGCGGGTGACATATTTCAGTGAGCTGGCACTATAAAAATCCAACTCAGCGCGTTGGTCTAGTACAAAACGGACCTCGTCATCATCTCATTGAAAATTAACTTGTTCTCGCCATGATATGGCTGAACAATTGCTGAGTTAAACAACAAACACTCACTCACCAACTATTTCAAATCTGGCAGAGTTTATCTTCTAATCTGATGATTATGTCAGCTCTTAAAATATATTGTCGCAACACAAACGAAACTTACGGTTCTCGTTGATTATTTTTTTAAATCTACAGTTTGGAGTTTATTCGCCATTACATTATCATAGCAAAATTACAAACTGAAATCACGTTATAAATTCTTTTTGAGTAAACAACAATAATGGCCGGGGAGGGGGGTTGGGTGGGATGGGAGGGTATAATCCCGTTATTTGGTGTTTGCATTGGAAACAGAATTCTCACAATTCATTGTCGAATATCTGATTCATGCCGATGAACATTCAATCAACAGACTTACGCTAATTATTAAATGCAATATCATTTAACAATTCAATTTAATATTGTATTTAAGTGTCATCTCTCAATTACACGTCATAATACACAAATAAAACAACCATACAACAATAAATTAGAGAGCCATTCGTTACAGAATAATAAGAGACTATAATTAAAACAGTATCTATAGCACAAATATATAAAACAATCTTATATCATTATATGTTACATACATTTATATATCTGGTTTGTAACTCTACAAAGAACAACGTATAAATGTAAGCACTGTATTGCTGGTGTCTTCCTTAAAAAAATCGCAACTCAAATGGATCTCGCATCAGTTTGGCATTGATCGATTAATAAATTTTTGGGTGTTTTAGCACCACATTCAGCGATATTTTAGCTATATCATGGCTACCAGTGTTAGTGGTGGAGGAAGCCGGGAGTACCCGGAGAGAACCTCCGACCCTGGGCAAGCAACTGCAAAGCTTTAACACTAGCAGCTACGAGTCGAGTGCACCTTTTTGTAATTTGCAAAGCTGGACGCGAACCCACGCCATATTGGTGATAGGCTTGTATGAGCTGTTAAATCCAACGACTTAACTCATTGAGCCACCCGGGATCATCAGTTCGCCAACGTGCTTGTCAAGTCAATATTAATTGCTATATCCCTATAAATGTGTTTATGATTATAAATATTTCAATATATTCATTAAAAATTGGAACATAACCATTGGTTATTCATAAAACAGATACTTCATATCGGTTATTCATAACATGGTGGTTACATGTACCGTATATCCGGAATAATATTTCTGCTATATATATCTACATTATACATATGAAGAGCAATTCATTGGTGAACCACATTTATCAAAGTTAAACGTTAAGTCATCTTTAAAGTTGTTTGTAAATAATATTCTCTTTAAAGGAGATGTTGCTTACTGATGTACATATATGTATCCATGACGAACAGGTAAACAGAGAATGTAGTGTCAGATGAATAGACTAAGTGTATGAATGAAATCCGTATACAATGGAGCATAACATAAACTAAGGGATTGTAGAATATAAAATTGTTTTGAGGTTGTTATGAAACCTTGTATGTAAGTTAATTATCATAATTAAAACATATTTCTTTATTTTAAAGTTTGTGTTCATATAATAAACAAAGACACCAGCTCGTAATCTCTTTTTCTATCTCTTCCTTCAACCTTTTAAAATATGTGTATAATGTTGAAGTCAATGTTAAAATACAACAAATAGTTATCGTTATAATTACCTACGTGTTATTTTTAAACTTTTCTACCATGTCCTTGTAAACAGTATAGCATGTCATAACATAAGAAGTTTACAGTGATTACAGCAAATAAAGCATATTATTGATATTTATATGTGACCGAATGTACACAGGAGCTGTCCGTTAATAAAGGTGACATAATCCATCGGCTCATATGATAATTTTTGTTGATGTAAAATTGTAAAGTACAATTTGTTTCATGTCCTGGTTTTAAGACATAGGTCTACAACTAAGCAAACAAAATCATATATGCCTAGTTAGATAATATATAAGGGACAAATTCCTATTAGAATAATTTAAAATTACTATCAAGTCATAATCTTGCGTGATAAATCAACACAAATAAAATATGCAATTAACATTAACAAGATTGCTATGCCATAGCCATTGTCCCCTGCCTATTTACATTTAAATAGCTCGCCATTTTCAAATCGTTTTTGTCACTATCACATTCCTCATGTGGGAAACACCCTACATATAATGTTCGTTGAAATTGGAGCATTTCGAAATTTTACGCATTTTGGCGGACATCTTAAAAATGGCTGCCATAGTGACCGCCATTTTGACATCGCATTGGTCACGATCACATTCCTCTAAAAACCCTAAATATCAATTGTATTTGTAATTGGAACAATGGAGCACTTCCAAATTTGCTATGTGTTTTGGCGACCCCATTGAAAATAGCTGCCAAAATGGCCACCATAATGACTGCAATGACCGCCATTTTGACACTATCACATTCCTCACGTCGAAAATCTTCTAAAAATAAATTTTCGTTGAAATTGTAGCACTTTGAAATTTTGATGTGTTTTGGCAGACATTTTAAAAATGACCGCCATTCTCACAATTGATTTCGAATTTTGCCCAATTTCGAACTTAAGCTAGAGATTCCTAATATAATGCTTATGTGCACGCTTGATATACATTGGTCAACAAATAAAAATATGAGAGTGCTTACAACATATCTCGGACGAACGGACTAACGGACGAACGGATGGACTAACGGACGGACCAACGGACGGACCAACAGGTCGGGGGACAATAAATGAAAATCAGGAAAACATCACACCATCGTAAGAGTCATACAATCAAACAGTAATATCATACCCAACCAATGTATGAAAGAACACCTGACACGATATCATAACCTACACACAAAGCTTTAAAACCTTTTTGTTTGATAATTGATAATAGTTGGCTTCTATGATAATAATTCATAAATTTCCCAATTTTAGCCAAAAAAGTTGGGAAATAAAATATAGTTCCCTCACCTTTGTCTGTTCAGTTGGGGAAAAGGGGACATCTTCCAGAAATAATTGAGTGCTGGAAATCCTGTGATGATCGATCAATTTATGATGACGCCCACACAAACTATGTGATGAATGACTATTAGTACAAACTGTGCACCTCTTCTGACCGACTTATTCATTTATTCGTATGATGCTCATAGCCTACAGTCTATCCCGGTCATTTACCATTGATTTCATTTTCAGTTTTATAGATGATGTATCTTTACTAAATAACTCTTTTGGTAATGTTGTTAATCCAAACAAAAAGGACCAAAAAAGGCACACAACGATTTGCACAATATATACATAAAACTTGTTTGAACCCACATATTGCACGAGTGACTAGGTGAGACCCTAATTTGAATGAATATGTAGTTAAAACTGGTCACAAGTAAAATACCAATTGGAACGAATCAGTACCGGTTTATGATTATGTTGGCTATCAATACAGTGAGGTCCCAGTCTGTTATAATCATCAAAGGCACGAATTTCAGATGCTTTAATAAGATTATCAGGTTATTCAAATAGAAAGGAAGTGTCGATGTAAGTTAGTGTTTTTTTTTGTACAGGTCCTAAGCCAATATGAAGTGGTGTCAATGTAATCCGGAATGTCAGTGCCAACAAATGACAATCTATTATTACTGTTAAATATTTATTAATTGAGCCATCTTTAAAGGGATAATTCAGTATTCTTTATTTAACGATGTAGTAACTTAATTGATGGAGGCCCCTGGATGTAGTTCACCGAGCCCTGGTGTTAATCCGGCTCTGGAACGAGTGTTCTATCATAAAGTCTATCATTATATATAAAAGAGCATCAATATACTACTCTTAATATTAACACTATAGGTACATTTTCCTGCTTACAACATATGTTTGATTGCCCTTTTTGTATCTTGAAACTCTTCTTGTTCTGTCTTGTAATTAAATGCAAATTATAACATAATTGCAGTTTATAGAAATTATATATTACCCCTGTGTGTCCATTCAACCTGTGGATACCCCTTGTCTTATTCCGTTTTTATTTGGATTTTTGAGATGCGGAGAATTAACAATTTTAAATCAGTTAGACCTTTAATATAATGTATGTTTAAATGATCTTTAAGTAACTGATTGATATGTTTTTAGACAAGGTATACATATTCTACTCACTTGCAATAAGCATGTACACCGCTCGATGGATATTAAATTATGTGGTTCCTTAGTTCCTCAATCGTTGTTACATGCATGCACGTCTTGTATGGTATTCGATGTTGTGACGCGTTAGCATAGAATGAATACACATGCATGCGCTTCGCAAGAAATTAATTGTGTTGTTTAATCGCATCAAATGTTAAACACGCGCATGCGCCTCGTAAGTTATATATTATGTGGATAATTAACATCTAGTGTTAAAATCACGTATTCGCCACACATCGTCTACTTTTGGATTGGTGTCAGTTAATATCATCTACTTTTGGATTGGTGTCAGTTTATATCATCTACTTTTGGATTGGTGTCAGTTTATATGATCTACTTTTAGATTGGTGTCAGTTAATATCATCTACTTTTGGATTGGTGTCAGTTAATATCATCTACTTTTGGATTGGTGTCAGTTAATATCATCTACTCTTGGATTGGTGTCAGTTTATATCATCTACTTTTGAATTGGTGTCCGTTTATATCATCTATGTTTGGAGTGGTGTCAGTCTATATCATCTATGTTTGGATTGGTGTCAGTCTATATCATCTATGCTTGGATTGGTGTCTGTCTATATCATCTATGTTTGGATTGGTGTCTGTCTATATCATCTATGTTTGGATTGGGGTCAGTGTATATAATCTATGTTTGGATTGATGTCTGTCTATATCATCTATGTTTGGATTGGTGTCAGTGTATATCATCTTTTTTTTTTATTGGTTTCAGTCTATATCATTCACTTTTGGAATGATGTAAATTTATTTCATCTACATTGGATTGGTGTCAATTTATATCATCTACGGTTGGATTTGTGTCAGTCTGTAATCTATGTTTGGATTGTTTCAGTCTATATCATCTACTTTGGGGTGATGCCAGTCTATTTCTTCCACGTTTGGATTAGTGTCAGTGTATATTGCCTAAGAATACACTTGGGTCAGTTTATACAATCTACGTTTGGAGTAGTGTCAGTTTGCATCGTCTACTTTTGGATTGATGTCAGTTTATATCATCTACGACTGAATTTGGGTCAATTTATATCGTCTACGCTTAGATTGTTGTCAGTTTATATCGTCTACGTTTAAATTGGTGTCACTTTATATAGTCTACGCTTGAATTAGTGTCAGTTTGTATCGTTTGTAGACAAGGCATACATATTCTACTCACTTGCAATAAGCATGTACACCGCTCGATGGATATTAAATTATGTGGTTCCTTAGTTCCTCAATCGTTGTTACATGCATGCACGTCTTGTAGGGTATTCGATGTTGTGACGCGTTAGCATATAATTAATACACATGCATACGCTTCGCAAGAAAGTAATTGTGTTGTTTAATAGCATCAAATGTTAAACACACGCATGGGCCTCGTAAGTCATATATTATGTGGATAATTAACATCTAATGTTAAAATCACGTATTCGCCACTTATGAAATTTAATTATATCGTGTATTACTAATGATAAAGAATATTTAATTGATTGTCTACATTTGAATTGGTGTCACTTTATATCATCTACTTTTGGATTGGTGTCAGTTTACATCATCTACTTTTGGATTGGTGTCAGTTTATATCATCTATTTTTTGGGATTGGTGTCAGTTTATATGATCTACTTTTACATTGGTGTCAGTTAATATCATCTACTTTTTGATTGGTGTCAGTTAATATCATCTACTTTTGGATTGGTGTCAGTTTATATCATCTACTTTTGGATTGGTGTCAGTTTATATGATCTACTTTTAGATTGGTGTCAGTTAATATCATCAACTTTTGGATTGGTGTCAGTTAATATCATCTACTTTTGGATTGGTGTCAGTTAATATCATCTACTCTTGGATTGGTGTCAGTTTATATCATCTACTTTTGAATTGGTGCTCGTTTATATCATATATGTTTGGAGTGGTGTCAGTCTACATCATCTATGTTTGGATTGGTGCCAGTCTATATCATCTATGTTTGGAGTGGTGTCAGTCTATATCATCTATGTTTGGATTGGTGTCAGTCTATATCATCTATGTTTGGATTGGTGTCAGTCTATATCATCTATGTTTGGATTGATGTCTGTCTATATCATCTATGTTTGGATTGGTGTCAGTGTACATAATCTATGTTTGGATTGGTGTCTGTCTATATCATCTATGTTCGGATTGGTGTCAGTGTATATCATCTTTTTTTTTATTGGTTTCAGTCTTTATCATTCACTTTTGGAATGATGTAAATTTATTTCATCTACATTGGATTGGTGTCAATTTATATCATCTACGGTTGGATTTGTGTCAGTCTGTAATCTATGTTTGGATCGTTTCAGTCTATATCATCTACTTTGGGGTGATGCCAGTCTATTTCTTCCACGTTTGGATTAGTGTCAGTGTATTTTGCCTCAGTATACACTTGGGTCAGTTTATACAATCTGCGTTTGGAGTAGTGTCAGTTTGCATCGTCTACTTTTGGATTGATGTCAGTTTATATCATCTACGACTGAATTTGGGTCAATTTATATCGTCTACGCTTAGATTGTTGTCAGTTTATATCGTCTACGTTTAAATTGGTGTCACTTTATATAGTCTACGCTTCAATTAGTGTCAGTTTGTATCGTCTACATTGGGAGTGGTGTCAGTCAATATAATCTCTGTTTTTATTGGTGTCAATCTATATCATCTACGTTTTGGGGTGATATCATAGGATTTCATTGTTCACTTCAACTACACAAAGTAAAGTATAACGAAATACAATTTCCTGATTGGTTGTTGTCTGTAGTATTTGAAACCAGTAATTCAAGAATCCATGCATATCTGCATTTTCTATAAATCACGAAAATTAGAGTCAACGAATAAATATACTTTACCTTTTTAGGTAAATGTTTCCTTCCTCTATCACTGACAAGACTTTTACTGGACTTTTATATGGGTAGCACGTCGGGTGTCTTATAGGAAGCAGGAACTGCTAATCCTTTGCGATCACCTTAATCCATCCTCGGTGTTTTGGTTGGGTCCGTGTTGCTTATCTTTTTCTTTTTTTTGTGTTGTCCTATTATGTGATTCTACGTCCTGAGTTCCATGCTATGATGTCCGTTATGATTTTTGCATTAAAACGATGTTCTATTCGTCTTTACCTCATGTTGTTTGCAGGAGGGCGCATGATTTATTTACATTATTTGTGTTTGTGTTCGTATAGTGGTGTCCAACACATATTGCATTGTGCTTTTTTTTTTGTATTACTTCGTCTTGTCTATGTTGCAAGTTTCTCTGGATTGCCCTTTCTTGAAAGCCCCTTCGGTATTCTCTAAATTTTATTCAACGTAGAATACAGGCTATTACATAAAATGTGTAATAATAAGTTCATGTAATACACACAACATAGCACAAATCTGCGTTAGGAAAAGATTGATGATACCAAAGGAATAATCATTATCCGTAAGTCGAAAAACAGACAATACAATGGCCAAAAAGGGTCAAAAGTACAAACAATGATTAATAAAACATTACACAGAAAACTAAAGATCAAGTAACACGAACCCTCTAGAACACGGGGGTAACTTCACGTGATCCTAAAGAGTAAGCAGTACCTGCTCCACATGTGGTACCCGTGGTTTTATTCTTGTTACACTCCCGTTGATCAATCATGAAAGAGGAAAATATCGGATTGTAATCACGATAAACGGAACATATCCGTGTTCATTCGTGACACAGATATTCCGTAATGGTTAATTTATATAACAAGTCATGGTGGCGACCGTAAAACTGTCAAAGTGATGACTTCAAGTTAACCACTATTAACCATTGGTTCAGTTGATTTGGTGTTAGCAGTAAACCTCTATCAAAGAAAGCATGATTTGAGGCACACACACTGTACTATCACATCAACATACAGATATATACTCCAGGAACTGCTGAAATGTTGCTACAAATAAATGGAAAGTTCACAATGGGAAATTGCAATGATCTCTTTTATCGTATGTTTTCGTTCTTAGTCGACTATCTCTGTCAATTTGGATAAGTATGCCAACGTACAAAGCAGACCTAGCTGCATCTGTGGTTAATATTCTTGATTATGAAAAATATACCATTTTCACTTGTTTTAAATAGAATGAAAAATGCTAGTCATATTATCATGATTTGACATGTACTGGTATTAGTTTTGGATGGTTCATACATTAAAATTGCATTATGTTGTCTTTTAAATCAAGGGTCCCAAGTGGAGCCGGGAATAAACAATATTTTTTAAGATTCATTTTAAGGGAAATACATCTCGAGAAGGCTTTATTGAATTTTTTGGAAAATCATTAACAAAACTTACTCATACATCCAGGTGTAAATCCTGTTTCTGAACGTGTGTCATTTGGACATGGAAGTTGATTTCCCGCAATTAATAAAACAAACTAATTTGTAAATATAAAATTCAATAGGAGTGTAATATACGAATATTGAAACAGACATACATCTTTATTTTCCTAACTGAATTGTCCAATGAAGTTTATATTAATATTCGTATGTTGTGCAATTTTTCACTTGCCTCGTGGACGTGATCGTATATTACTTGCATTTACAGCTACCTATTTAATCGGTGCCTATCAACACTAACGCTGTCAGTGCAAAGCCCGCTCATGGTCAGATGTACACGATACACCATTATGTGATCAAGTTTGTCAGTGGCTTGCAGCAGGTCTGCAGTTTTCTCAGGTTATACCAGTTTCCTCCATCAATAAAACTGTCCACCACGATATGACTGGTATATTGTTAAAAATGGCGTGAAGCACCATAACCCTAACCATAACCCACTTGTAAACCAGTATTTGAAATTAGTATCTAATGTGTAAAACACCATATCTAAGTATGGTTTCTATAATAAAAAAAACAGCATTTAATCCATTAGACAGAAACTATCAGCTATAAAGCATTGTGTCATAGGTGTATGCGCTATAATATATAATTTAATCTTTAAATTTAGTTGTAACTACGCTAGCGAAGTCGTCAATTTGGAAGGCTGAAACGAACCATGATACCTAAAAGATTTTAACACAAAATAGATTCAGTAAACTGTTAACGATTGTTTGTTTAAAAAACATATGAATCCAATGATCGCTTCCAAATAATATTTTAGAATCAATTCGGTAATGTGCAGATGCTATATTGTCTATCTCATGCATTGTTAGTTGTGTAAATCGAATCACTACTCGACAACTATATTCACATGATACATACAGTTGTACCAACCATTTATAATAGATGTATAACATGTATTTACCAAAGCAGTATGCCGTTGAACACGCCCCTGTAATAGGTTGTAAATAGTACTCAAAATATCAATCACAATTCTTTATCTGGATGTCGTATGACCTCGTTTACAATTACCATTACACTTTGCGGGATATGCAGTTATCTTTACGATAATTCCGACTGCTGGGTACACATCGTCACCAGTAGGAATATCCTATGTAAAGAACAACCCATGTGATTGATAATAATACACATTTAATGACTGATGGCAACAACAAGTTGCTTGCTCCGCGAGATACCAACTATTGCTCAAGGCGATGCTGAGAGGAAATGTTGGTGTCGAGGGGAACAATAAATTTGCTGCTACCTGATTTGGCCCTTTGGTTTTCTTGCTTCCTAAGATTTTTAGATTATTTGGTTTTCTAATCTTTTGGCTTAGATCGTACCTGATGAAGATTATTCCAGAAACGCGACGTGACACTACATGTGACATTTAGAATTGTATTATCTAGTAAATAAATGTTTGTATGTCGAACAGCATAACAGACAAAGCTCCAGGTTTTTACGAAAAATTGAGAATTTTGAATTTCTGTTACCGTATTTCCTGCAAAGATTTAAGAGGATATCGCGTCTGTAGTCTTTTGGACTATTCATCGGTAAATAGTGCATTGCACAATTTACCAACAGAATGTATTTTATATACATGTTTTTTTCAAAGGAAAATTTATTCTTTGGTATAATGATAAGGAAAACAACCTTGGGAAGTACAACTGACTTGTTATTCGAATTTGTTCTGCAATTGATTTGATGGTTTGGTATTGTAACCATAAACATAGTGACAACCGAGACAAATGTCTTATCGCACACACGAATAGACAGCAGTATATATGTGTACACATATTAACAGCTCAGGGACTTGTGATTTTTCTTGCACAAAATGAATAGGCCCATATCATGCCGTTAGCATATACAATGTAATTGGAATCTTTTGCCGAAATAATCAGATGATTTAATTATGAATTCGGTCATTAAACGATTTCCTATAAAAAAAAAAAAAAACTCTCTTACCTTTATCTAAATAGATAGGTTTGGCTGTATTACATCTAAAACCACCAAATAGACATTCTGTTGGCATTCGATCCCCAGCACCACTCGTTATACGGTACCATCCTTCCTCAAGCACATCCATAGCAAAGGCAACTGATCTCTGCTAGTCATCTAGAAAGTTTATTGTACCACACGGGTCGTCTAAATTTCAAAATACTATTAATGTATATGGGTTATGAGTTACTGTAATTACCATAATGATCATGACGTAGTGACTACGAATGTTGATATATTAAGGCCATCGTATGAGATAAATAGTGAAACAATAGCCAACTTTGAACTAAAATATAAATGTCAATAACATTTTTTGAAGCGTAAAAACATTGATTGGACAAAAAATACAACAAAAAATACAAAATAAAATAAGAAAAAAAGAAGCAAAACCAAGATGCAAACAGAAAACATAAAACAACCCTCCAAAAATATTAAAATAAAGAAAAAAAACACGGAAAAAATAACAATTCCAAAAAAGAAATAATAATTATAAAAACCAAAACACAAACGAAATATTAATAATAATAATAAAAAAAAAAACATAAATATAAGCAAACAAATAAATTTCAAATATAAAACAAAATTATTGCAAAACAGTTCGCTTACTTTAATTTTTTATAATAAAATGAAGCAATTTAGCATAATTAGATATACAGTAGTCATTATGTGCTATTTTGTTATTTTAACATACCATTACAAGTCACCCCGGGTACAACAGTGTGTCCTAGAATTAACAGGAAGACCAATCTTATCATTGCCATCCAATATATGTGAATGTGTGTACATTTTTAAATGTGAATGAACTACTTTAAATCTGAATTATGGGAAATTTAGTCACTAACTGTAAATATGCAAATTTGTATGTACCATTATCATCATAAAGTATCGTCCAATGACAGCTTATCATTTTTTTTTTTTTTTAGAAATATCCAATGAGACAACTGTTTGACTAATTAGATATGATAGACCTCGTGTCAAAAAAGAAGGTGTTTACATGTAACCAAGGAAGTTAGCAGTCGTATGCATGTTGCGATAAACCTTTTTGTAAATTGCATTAGTGATAATGTATAATTAGATTTAATAATAATTCTAATAAAATGTAAGAATCAATTAAAACTTTCTGTATATTTGGGGAAATATTGCCCCCTATGCAAAGTGTATGTTATAATTATGTTTTTATTCTCGCCTATATTTATAATTGAAATAAAATAAACAAAAACACCACTTGCATACAAAATTCAAGAGATTACATCAATTTTTATGTCAAGTTGATTGATTGATTGTAGTTTAGCATTACCTGTGAATATTTCAGCTGTATCCATAATAGAAAGAAAGCTTAAACAGTGATGGTGAACAATTCCACTTATATCAACAAAACAAACACCCTCCGATCATTGAACATAGAAAAGACTATGACATATGGCGTTGGAAATTCAATATCATGGTTGGGACAGGCAGAAAAATGTTGCGGAATTAACAGGTCAATGGGATCCAGGTGATTTTTCAGCAAAAAAAAATACAGTTTTAAATGTGTCACTGTGACCACAGTTATTACAATATGAAGCTTGCGACATGGATAAAAAATAATTGAAATGCTGTTAATTTATGAAGTTCGTTTTATTTTAATTTGAAAGTATATAAGTATATACATACACATACTACAAGTTACTGCTGTAAAAGTCGACATAGAAATAGTTATTAACAAACAGACACCTTTTGTAGAGGTATAAGTTTTATTATTTACTTTGAACTTTATTTCATTTCATAATATGACCCTTTCACTTATCAAATGACCCTATGATTCTTAAAATTAAACAAAGAAGATTTGGGGATTTACTAGAAGCAACTAATATTTTCCAGATGTTAGTCATTACATGTACTATAAAAAGTACCATTGTATTTTGTTTATTGTATCATGTCCCAAATCATATAAATCTAAACAAAATTACGTTGGTAGTAATATGATGTATAATTTGATATCATTTTAAACGAACAAGGAAGTCGTGCTTTTTAAGTCCATAAAATTTAGACATGTATTTGGACAAAATCTAAATTTAAAATACATATATTTAATGTATTGGGTACGATACGTGTCTGGAATAACCATCATCCGGTACATGTACTCTCAAAATTGAGATTGAAAAGCCAAATGAATTTAAGATATTCGAGAGTATTAAAACCAAAGGACCTAAACTGTCTGCCTATGTCTGAGAGAGGAGAACCTTGGTCTTAATAATAAATGCATTATTTAAACAAAATTGTAAATTTCAATAATATATATTTCAAATCAATCGCATCTTCATTATATAAACAGAAAGTGACAATATTATAAAGCCAAATAATTTAAAAATTCATAAACATACCCCTTCCCCCTTTTAACAAGTCTAATTAAGAAATTAAGATTAGAGAATACCGAAGGGGCAAGCACAAATGGACAATTCAGTGAAACTGTAAATAA
>MJUT01015292.1:9293-33470 GCA_002080005.1 Gigantidas platifrons | reverse complement strand
AATGGTGTGAGTTCAAATCCCGTCGAGGGAAGAAAAAAAATTTGACAGCTTCAAAATCTAATTCTAACACTGTTTGGTTTAATTTCCAGACGTATATATATATATATATATATATATGTGTGTATTTGTACGCACTATTTTTGAGTAATAAGTGTTAAGTTTATGGAAAACAATTTTATTAATTTAGATTTGTGTTGTATTATTTGACACTTGTCATATTTGTGTATCATACAGTTAAGATCAGGTAAAATCAGTTATTTAATGTGCAGTTAGGCAATAGACCAGAATGATATATCCTTCGGTAATGGGACCAGCTCAGTGTTCTATTGCCCTCATCCGTTTGCTTTGAGCAATAGAACACTGAGGTATTCTCAGTACCTTGTAAAAACTATACTGGTTTGCAATATCTTATAATTTTTTCTCTATATACATGTATTAGGAATAAAAATCAACATTGTTACTGTTTTTTTTTTAAATCTCAAAATCCTTGAATCAGCGATCTGTTGCCGTTAACAGTTTTCGTTCTGTTGGACCGTGTCCGATCTGTTGACTGCTTGCCCTACTTTTATTGGTTACTTGAAATAGCTGCACGCGTATTTCACGTGATAAGGTATAGCAAATCAATTTCCGATTCGGGCAATAGTTCAGTCCTCGGGTCAACAAATCTGTTTCGGCTTCGGGCAAGTTCAGTCCTCGGGTCAAGCAAAACAGCTGTTGTCCTCGGATCCAGTTAATAACTGCATACTATTGCCTTTCTGCACATTAAATAACTTATATTATGTACGTCTTTGTTTATCAGTTTATCTGATGATTTGTACATTTTCTATTTGATCTTTACACGTGACAATATATGTTATCAAGCAACGAGTGTGGTATAAATATATTATCTCAGATACATATGGTCATAATATTAATATATCTTACTATTTTGCACATAATTTCAAAGTCAATGGTGATTGGCCAGTTACTCATCGAGCTTACCCGAATTCGATTTTCTTTTTTCGAATGTAGCCACGTCTACATGGATATGGTCATGGTGTCTGAAGTCACTTTCTACAATATGTCAATTATATTGTGGCGATCAGTTTTATTGATAGGGGAAACTACAAACCGACCACACGTCACTGGCAAACTGTATCACTTAAAGTTGTATCGAGTACACCTCGCCATTAGTGGAATTCGAAAGCGCAACTTTAGTAGTGACATACACTGATGGTACAAATAGTTATAAATCCAACTACCATAGAATCACGACCAGGTGTTGCAATTCATTCAAAGTAGTTATTGTGTTAATTATAGGTAAGATTGTGGGTGTCTTATAAGAAACAAGAACTACACGCCATTCTGGAACAGCTGGGTTCATCCCCGTGCTTTGGTGCGGCTCCTGTTACTATCTTTATCGTTGTCTGTGATGTGTTTATTTGTTTTGTCTGTTTTCATTCTCTGGCGTGTACCCAATGATGTCTCTGAATTGTCTGTACCTGATTACCAATTCGGTTTTCTTTCAAATTTATTTGAACCTTTTGTGATTTAAGTAGCATGCAGTTAAGAATTAAATACTACATACGGGGTAGAATGGGGTCCCCCTAGCATGTACTCTTTTACCCCATTTTAACGATACCTAGCTGGTATCCCTATACCCAGTAGATAATCTAGGATACCATTCAGGGTATCCCTTCGTATGAATTCCAACACCCCCTCATTCACGGTATTTCATGTATGACAGATACCATTCTTTTACGAGCTATGGTATCCCTCTTCTATTTATAGTTTATGTTAGTATCCCAACTATGATGAAGATAATAACAGGTCATTACATACACTTCAAAGTTTTAATTTGTTGTATGATCAACTAAGTTAACGGGATGTGGAGAGACTTATCATCCGGTTATCTGAGAGGCATGTAGTAATATAATGTTGATCTACTGACATAAAAAGAGTCACAGATTAAATATGCTTGTCAACATATCAATACTTTAACAATGATATGATATTTTTGTTTACAGTATATGACCTACTTCTCAACACTAGCACAGACTAATATGTCACTTACACTGTTTTGCACCCTTCAGAGTGAAAACTTTTAATATTGTCAACTGAAATGGTTTGATTTAATGATCACTTTTCAATTATTCCAATGTAAACACGCTTACATGACAGTTGTTCCCAAGTATCTTAATATTTGGAAAACCAAACCTTAATCTGAGAGGCTACAGACAAATTAAAAATCTATACCTTTCAAAGTTGACTGGGTATAAAAATCACAAAGGAATACTTACATATGTTTGCATCTTCCTTTGGTTGTCTCTGATCATTAAGATACCCCATGTGTTTTTCCCCTTTATTGGTTGTCTCTGATCATTAAGATACCCCATGTGTTTTTCCCCTTAATTGGTTGTCTCTGATCATTAAGATACCACATGTGTTTTTCCCCTTTATTGGTTGTCTCTGATCATTAAGATACCCCATGTGTTTTTCCCCTTTATTGGTTGTCTCAATCTAATTCCATTGTTGATTTTGAACAAAGGGCACACAAGAGTATCTATATGTCAAGTCTTTTTTTTATTAAAACCTGATCATTAAGATACCCCATGTGTTTTGGTTTTTTTTCCCTTTATTGAATCATAATCTTCTTTCTTCAAAGATCTAACAATCTTTAATATAAATAATAAAAAAGAAAAGAAAAAAGGTCATGCATTATTACAACGGGGTATAATAAAGATATAAAACAATAGAATGGTAATTTAATAAGGGCCAAAAAGAAAAACTTTTGAGGAACATTAATAGGAAAATATAAAGAATTTTAAGTTTTTGAATCAGAATTCTCTCATTACAACCCTGGGGAGATAAGAACACATAAATCATTGTTTAACGACCATGGAAAATTCTGCGCGATCACTTTAGCACTATGAAAGGGGAATATTTGCAAATAGGTTTAAAGCTGCTCCCGAGGACAACAAAATGGCACACAACATGATCGAAGAAATGTAAGTTAACTTTATTTTTAATGTAACTATATATTTGTTGAATATTTTTAAATTCAATGATTGTCTTTTTTTATAATACTAGAAGAAATGTTTCTAATTATTGAATATACGAATTATTTTTAATTCAACGTTTTAAATATGTACTTTGCCATACTGATTTTTCAAATGAATGTAGTATATTTTATAGGGAACAAATAGCAATAATGAGAATATTTTTAATTTTCATGGAAAGGTTCATAAAAAAGTTAATGAACTATAAATCGCAAACTTTCTGTACGAATACAAACTGTTTTTCTTTTAATCTTAAGCAATATGTAAGGAATAACATGTTATTTTAAGAAACGTATATATGTACATTTTTTTGTATATAATCTTTTGCAGCCAAGAATCAATACAGAGAAAAGACGAAACGGATTTACAACGTATACGGTAAGAATAGTATAGTAAACCTTTTTTTTGTACCCCAAGGTTCCTAACGACGACAAAATCATACCACGGTTATACATTAATGACGACAACAACATACCAGTGATACTTGACGACGACAACCATATCTACCCAGGAGTCCGAGCTATGTTTGCATAATTTATATATATATATACACAAAGTTGAGTGAAAATCATTTCTTGAAAACCGAAAATTGTTGATAAACAATTGTTGCATAATTACATATAACAAAGTTGAATAAATGACAAGATAATATGCAAAGGTGGGATATAAAAAGTGCCCACATACAAAACAAATTAAATAAAAGTCAGATATCATGTAAAGATGCTATACATATTTAGACATCAATATTTAATAATAAAAACAAAACCAAACAACATGAAATAAAAATACCTAAAATGATATCCCATAATCTATTTAGGGGTGGCAGAGGGTCGGATTTTAAAATACTTCAAGATATAATTGATCGATCAATTTTGGAAAAAGCTTTCCTCTTTGGAGGTTAGCTGCCGACTGACCACATGTTGAAGCGTTTGCGGTAATTTGATAACCTATGACCTAATCCAGGGAATTAGCCAATGAAAATAATGCATTCTAATTAACATGCATGTAGATGATGACCTTAATCTCGTGTGAAAGATTAAATTCCCCAAATGTGTTATGCAATAGGAAAATTACTTGAAAGTGGAACTTGCTGACAAAAACTCTTTTATTTCCCATAAATTTTATTTTTGTAAGCCAAGGTTTCTAACGACGACAAAATCATACCACGGTTATACATTAATGACGACAACAACATATCAGTGATACTTGACGACGACAACCATATCTACCCAGGAGTCCGAGCTATGTTTGCATAATTTATATATATATACACAAAGTCGAGTGAAAATCATTTATTCAAAGCCGAAAATTTTTGATAAACAATTGTTACATAATCACATCTAACAAAGTTGAATAAATGACAAGATAATATGCAAAGGTGGGATATAAAAAGTGCCAGACATCCCTAAAAGGGATCCCCCACCCGAGGACGCCTTGGTGAGAGAAAGGTTATGGAGAAATACAGAAAAAAAATAGAATTGATTTAAAACACATAAATGCAGGGCAAGCCCTGTTGACCTCTACAAATTATATCAAACAACAAATTGGCCAAATTATTTCCTATGCATGCAATACAATATTTGTAGAGCAAGCCATGTTGACCTCTACTTATTAAGTATTAAAAATTGTGCAATCATATATAATGTTGGAAAGCATTGGATTTCCATCTACCCATATGTTGAATTACTGCAAGGGGTACGCCCCTGGAGGCAGCAGATGTGGCTGCTCCAATTCTAAAGCTATGTCCTGTATACGGATTAGTATTTAATCATAAAAACTGAAGCAATAATTTCAGTAAAGATTTGAAAAAATAAGACGAAACTGGAGTACCACATCTGAATTTAAACAATGGGCCTGAAGTATGACTAGATATCTTTAAATAATTCATAAGTGCCGATACTGGACACAAAGCATTTTGCTTTACGCTTGAAATAAAAAGTGTTTTGGGCTGTAGATCACTATGTTTATAATATTTTAATATAACAGTCATGTTGACATTCTCACTATCAACTTGCTCTAATTTAATGTCTCCCCTTTGTATCACTTTCTGTTCATTTTTCACTGCAATTTCACCAATGCGCAGAAAACAGAAATAAGCAAAAGTCATCATTGCCTGCAATAAGGCTCTATTAAAATTATCACGAATTACTACAGGAAGAGCATTAATTAACTTCTGAAGAATGTCTCGAGTTATTGGCAATCTCATATCAGATGTTGGACGTAATTTTTGGGTGCCCTTTAAGATTTTCTTGATCAAAAATGAATTAGCAGGATCTGGTAACGCGTTTATCTTGTGAACAAAAGTTATAGCCGATACATAAGATGTAATGGTAGATGGCTGATAATTCCTTAAAAATAAATACGAAATGAAACTTGAAAGCATTATATGGGTAGATGGAAATATTTGAACAGCAGGAACATATTCTTGACAAAATTGTTCATAAGTCCTCAACATTCGAGAGTAAAATGAAACTGTGGCGGCAGACGGTGATGCATTTACAAGAGCATTAGTTATAGAACCAAAAGGTGATGTGGAACCTTTACTGGTGTTGAATTTAACCAAGGGGCTATACGATGAGCTTCCTGAAAAGAAAAACGAGAGAGCAGGTCACATATTATGTTTGTCTTACCGGTTATATGTTTGGACCTAAAATGGATATTGTGTTTCAAAGCTCTTAAAACCATTCGGCGTACAAGTTTCATAATAATGTTATCCCTTGATGAAGTTGTATTGATAATATCTGCAACAGTTGCATTATTTGTCAAGAAAAGAATCTTATGATTAGCCAGACGTGAACCCCAAATGTCTAAAGCCAAGACTATAGGAAATAATTCTTTAACTGTAATATGGAAATCTTTTAACTCGTTAGGCCATTCCCCTGCAAACCAGCTGTTGCCAAATACTGCAGCAAAACCACCATGGACTCCAGCTGCATAGGAAAATAATTTTATCACATCTGAGAAAATCCAATCTTTAAACAGAAAACATGATTTTCCATTATATTCTGTAATAAAGTTGTACCACATTTTCAAGTCTAATCTGGCCTCAGCATTCAAAGTAATTTTAAAATATGAGGATGTATGACCAATGGTTAAATCAAATAATCTGCGGAGAAATGCTTTACCCGGTACTATAACTCCACAAGCAAAATTTAACAGGCCCAGTAAAGACTGAAGGTCATTCAAGGATATTTTCCTCTTACTCTTATATGTCATTAACAATGAACATATTTTTTCTATTTTGTCCTGTGGTAGACGGGCTACCATTTTTGCAGAATCAATTTCAATGCCATATATGGTAATGCAAGTTGTTGGTAATTGAGTTTTTTTCTGATTTAATGGGCAAACCAATACTTTTCACCAAACAAAGAAATGTTCGCAATGCAACTGAGCATTCATTAGACTGAGCCTTACCAACAAAGAAAAAATCATCGAGTAAATGAGACATTCCTTGTATTTTAAATTTTTCACCTTAAAATCCAATGCAAAGCAGATGAAAACTTTTCAAATAATTGACAAGAAGATGAAGCACCCATTTGAAGAACACATTCATAATAAAATTGTCCTCCCCAATGAAATCCAAGTAAATGACGATCGGAAAATTTGATGCGTATTAAATAAAATGGATCTTGTATATCTGCCTTACTCATGAGACAATTGTGGCCAAAATATTGTACAAGACCAATTACAGTTTCTATATTCTGGTACTGTACTGCACTGAAATCTGAGGCAATGCATGAATTCACAGAATTTCCCTTTGCGTAAGATAGATCATGAATCAAACGAAACTGGCCGGACTCCTTCTTGGGAACTAACCCTAAAGGAGAACACACAAAGTTATCAAAAGGGGGCTTATCAAAAAGACCTCTTACCCTACCGTTTTGAACTTCTTTGTCCAATTTTGCAGTGACTATTGTGCCATTGTCTCGAGCACTTTTGTGATTTGGGGGAAAACTGGATATCTTTTTTGAAAATGTTGATTGAATAGAGAACCAATTTTGTAAACCCATCTACCAAAAATTATCTCAACTGATTGTCATAATTGACTAAAAAACTGTTTAGCTTATTTACCTTTATAGGTGTTGGGAGCTGACTTTGCAGGGGCTGAAGGCTTGGTAAATCCTTCTTTGCAGGAGATTGTGCCATGTTTTTTACCGCAGTGAACGCAATGGTGCTTGAGTTTACATGATTGCTATGTGCACACACCTGATCTACAAAAGGCCCAGCAATAACCATTTGGAAAGTGTTGCTGGGCCCTTCTCTGAAAGGGGTTTACTATATTTTTCCCACTTTTAAACTGGGGGTTTCTAGAAATACCCTGGGGACTGTAGTTATTTGGAAATGCTGCCATACGCCACAGTTCATCATTTATTTGATCCCAATTGAGATTCATAAGTTTCCTAACTCTGTGGAAATTCTCATCATAAATTTTAACAGCATGGAACCCAAATTGTTTGGACATGGATCGTATATTGAATCCATATTTAATTAATGCCAAAATCAAATCTGGGAACTTTGATAGAAAAATTTACATAAAGATATCAAAAGCATTTGTCCATGGAAGAATGGACAACAATTCTTTTTTGTTCACATTTTTCCTACCGGTTATGGTGACATTTAAGGTTTCTAACAATATATTATTATCATCTTCACACTAGTTATTTGGCAACAAACATGCAAAATCAATATATTGTTCTGCCCATATCATTCCTCTTGCTTTATCGTTAAGATGAAAGTCAAGAGGAAGAGAATGTTTTAAAATAGGCACATGCACTGACAGAGAACGGTTTACAAGATTATAAGCTATACCTAAACTGTTATTATCTGCAGACGTAGAATGTTCAGATGAAAATGTCAAATTAGGATCTGTTGTTACTGGAGGTTGAAGCATAGAGTTAATCTTATTTTGTGACTGAATGTTTGCTGAAGTCCTTTGTAATGGCTGATTGACAGTAGGTCCAAGTAGTGGTTGTTGAATGGCATTATTGTTTATTCACGGTGCAACATTTATATTTGAGATATCTTGCTATGTAATTGTTGGCCCAGATGTACGTAAGCTAGTCTCAATTGGTTCGCTAAAAGTTCTAGCTAGAGTTGTTGACACGTCCACTGGTTGATTGCTTGGTATGCTATTGGACAACTGCAAACCTGAGTCTTGTAACTTTAACATCAGAAATGAGGCAATATCATCCGCACTCGGCATATTTGATGCCAGCTGTACTGTAGAATTTGTATTAGAGAGTCCACGTGGAGCCCTCCCGCGACGTCTAGCTTGTGGACGATACAAGGCTGGCAATACACTTGGTTGTGGCTCATCAGATAGCTCGGTCACATGGAGGTTGTTGTCTGGTTCAGTCAGGTCCACAGGCGCCGCCTTCCGTCTGGACCTAATGTTGCGTTTTGGCATAATCTAAATTTAAAAAAACAAAAAAAAATACAAATAAAAACCCTCTGTAATATTACTGTAAATAAATCCCATCAATTAAATAATAATTTTCAACAAATTTATTAAACCAACCATATTCGGGCACCCAACCGTTAAGGTGCTCCACCAACCATAAATATAAATAACAGAGGGGCATATCCATAGCCCATGTTAAACCATTTGATGTACATGTAAATTGTAACCATCATATTTATGCAAATGTTACCATTATAGTAACAACCATGTACACAAACCATCATGGTACTCAATACACTGTATTAGTACACAACCGTTATGGTACTCAACCAACTATAATATAAATAACAGAGGGGCATAACCCATGTTAAACCATTTAGCGTACATGTAAAATGAGACCATCATATTTCTCAACCATTATAAGATACAATACGAAAAAGGGCATTATCATGGCCCTAAAAGTAAACTTTTAATTGTGTTATATACCATTTTTATATATATATATATGAGCATGTACTGAATATAATGAACATTAAAAGACTAATTTAATAACCATAAGTAATTAAAATATAAAACACTGCACAATTGAATTTATTTAAACCATTTTATCAACTGCAAAGGCTGTCAAAGTTTACATTTAACTTGTAGTTGTATGTGTAGTAACCTTTAAAATGTTTGTAATAAAATGTACATGTTTAATGTATTGGTAAACAGCCAAACGAAATCAACAATCTATAATGTCAACATAATACTGCCAACTATTCATTGTATGCATTTTATTTTTTACAGTACAGTAATATTGATTATAGTATGATGTACATGTATCTAATGCATGAGTGATGTCAATGACAATGTTTAAATATTTAACTCCGTTTCGTGCTACCAACAGCCGCCCTGACGTTTTTTTGCATAAGCACGCATACCTGCGGATTAAGGTACACTTTATCATCTGCTAACAATGACTGGATATTTTACCAAAGACCATAATGATGCCAATAAGTTATATTGTGCCTTTGCACTAGCGACTGTTTAATATATTTGTTTACTAAAATGACCTTGTCATTGTAATCAACTTCCGTCCTTTCGGAGTACCTCGGGAGTAATTGACCAATAATCACGTAACAAACATTGTAACATGTGATTACATAACCGGCAAAGCTTCGGGAATGCCTTCTTTTGACAAATCATTCCCACCAATTTGTAGAAACACCGTGTGAGATTTATATGTTTCGATGGCTAGCATGTGATTCTGTCTTTGTATACATTTTGGTCCGGGGCGAAGAGTTCCACCCCCTAAACCTGAAAATTCAACTTGTACATCCGTCCCATCCAAACCTAAATTTTCCCAACCATATCAATAATTTTCATGAGTAAAACACTCAAGACGATGAACAAAAGAATGACCAAAGATTAAGACTTTCCGAACCGTAGTTCAAAGACAGAAAACAAATGCGAATACCAACGATTTAAAACTAAAAATGGTTCTCTTTTACCTCAACGTTTTTCTTTCCTTTTTTTTCTTTCTTTTGGACTGCTGTTTCCCACCACTTCAGGAGCTCATGCACTTCCTTCTACACTCCGGAAACAGAATAAAATCAATCCACACCAATTTTAAAATTCTTACATGCATGTAGATGATGACCTTAATCTCGTGTGAAAGATTAAATTCCCCCAATGTGTTATGCAATAGGAAAATTACTTGAAAGGGGAACTTGCTGACAAAAACTCTTTTATTTCCCATAAATTTTATTTTTTAATAAAAAGACGAATGGAAACTTAAATATTCTACACAAATATGAACCAAAAGAAAGTTTATTTAATTCAGAAGTCAAGTGTTCAGATAATTATTATCCCGCCTACCTTACCATGGTGATTTTTTTTGTATGAAAGTTTAAGTGATTCAGACTATATTTTCTGTAATGGTTGTCCCCCGTCGCAATGTAGAGAGGGATATAGAAATGCCGGGCGTCCGTCTCTCCGTCCGAATCTTGTAAACCCTCTCACGCATACAATTGTTTTTGGATTTGAATGAAATGTATATGGGAGAACTGTGTATATAGTTTCCCAGCCAAATTATTTCCAGACCAAACCAAATTTTACAGGACTTTGTCGTATGTCCTATGAACCTTTTGGAATCACTCTTAAATATATGTTTATCAACAAATTAAAAATGCAGATATTAATAATATGATACTCTTATAACACTTTAAAAACTGATTTAAATATATAAAAAAAACTTGTGTAAGCTACTGTAAATAAAATGCTGGTACTTACCATTTAAATTATAGGTTTTCATCTGTTTTGTACTGAATGATGATAGTTCAAATTCTACCCAAAGAATTTCTCTGTTATGTGTCATTATAATTATCACATCATCAGAAGAATGCCCCAGATATTTTATGTTTTCTTTCTTTTTCTTCTCTTTTTAATTTTTAATAACTAAAAAACATGCTAAGTAAGAACAACGAACAAAGTAAAAATAAGAACAACAAACATGAATATAGGGAATGTGTCTATAAGGCACATATGCAAAGTAAAAATAAGAACAACAAACATGACAAAAGGGAATGTGTCTATCAGGCACATATGCAAAGTAAAAATAAGAACAACAAACATGACAAAAGGGAATGTGTCTATAAGGCACATATGCAAAGTAAAAATAAGAACAACAAACATGAATAAAGGGAATATGTCTTTAAGGAACATATGCAAAGTAAAAATAAGAATAAGAAACATGACAAAAGGGAATGTGTCTGTAAGGCACATGTGCAAAGTACAAATAAGAACAACAGACATGACTAAATGTAATATGTCTATAAGGCACATATGCAAAGTAAAAATAAGAACAACAAACATGACTAAGGGGAATGTGTCTATAAGGCACATATGCAAAGTAAAAATAAGAACAACAAACATGACTAAAGGGAATGTGTCTATAAGGCACATATGCAAAGTAAAAATAAGAGCAACAAACATGACTAAGGGGAATGTGTCTATAAGGCACATATGCCCTTCCAATAAAGCTACATCTATAGGAGGGCATATCAAATATATACATGTCAAAAGAATCCCTGATAATCATGCAACATTTGTTTAGAAAAGTTGATATTTTTTTAAAAACACCTGGAGATGATGACATTTTACCCAATGTTTGGAGAAGACCTACAAACAAAAACATGGTAAACAAAAAGAAGTAAGCCAACAAGTAGAAATGTTCTGAATAAGAAAAAGAACAAATAGCAACTTTTATGAAACATTTATAAATAAATCATTAAGCAAATAATATTGGTACATTTTAATCAAATACCCATATGAAAAGTTTGGCACATTAAATTCATTAAAATATCATCTACATACAAACTAACCGACATCACAATTGACAAGGACGGATAAACCCATCAAAATTATAATCTATATGGAAAATTTGACACAATTGAAATCATTAAAAATATTATCCACATACAAACTAACAAACTTTATGATGATATTTTTTTTTATCAAATTGAAATCGAACTGCATATAAATTTTGAGTAAAGCAAATACTGTAGATATATAACAGTTAATTTTTAGAATGTTACAGTAAAATGAGGTAAGATTGGTAATGATGATTTATAAACAAACTTTTGAAAGGAGTATTTTGCACAATGTTCTGCTTAAAATCTTTTGGAAAAAACATTTTACTGTCTATAAACATGTAGGTTACACAATAATTGTTTATCAACAACATCTGTATAAAATCTAAAAAAAAATGCATATAAAAAAATGAATAAAAACAGTTCTACTTTCAATGAAAATAATACATATACCTTTCTGCTAGAACTAAGTGACTATCCCAGTGAACTAATACATATACCTTACTGCTAAAACTAAGTCAATGACATATCAAAAACAATGAATAAAACTGAACATATACCTTTCTGCTAGAACTAAGTCACTATCCCAGTGAACTAATACATATACCTTACTGCTAAAACTAAGTCAATGACATCAAAAACAATGAATAATAACCGAAAATTATACATATACCTTTCTGCTAGAACTAAGTCACTATCCTAGTGAACTAATACATATACCTTACTGCTAAAACTAAGTCAATGATCCACTGTGAAAATCAAACATCTACCTTACCACCAGAACTAAGTTGACTAACCACAGTGAAAATTATACATCTTTAATACTGCTAGAATTAAGTCAATAACTAGCCATAGTGAAAATTATATATCTACCTTTAATACGTTAACATTCCATAGTCACTAACCACAATGAAAATCTACTCTTAATACTTCTACGGCTACTTAAATAACTTTAGTGAAAATTAATCTACCTTAACAAAGAAACTCAGTGGAAATATTAATTCACCATATTTTTTTTTCGAGAAAAAGTAATTATAAAGAAAACCCTTACTTAATACTACTAGAACTAATTCTACTAACCACAATGAAAAATATACCACTTTAATACTGCTTGAACCAAGTCAACTGACCACAGTGCAAATTATACAAGTATCCATAGTCACTAACACCAGTGAAAATTAATCTACCTTATCAAAGAACCTCATTTTAAATATTAATTCACCAAATTGTGAGAAAAAAAAAGTAATGAAAAGGTTCACATCACAAATAATCAAATAAGGCACTTGAAATGTTTGAATAATATAAATCATATGTGCATTTCAATGAATTTTGTTTTTAGTATTAAATCATACTGCAGATAAAAATGTACATGTGTATTGTATAGTCCATTTGACTTCAATAAATCTTCAGAAAAAAATCTTAAAAATCAAGATTTCAAATCATCAATTTTTTTTTCTGGGTGTTTTATAATATTACCATGTAACATAGGACATTTATATATTAAAGTACATGTACATCAATAACAATTGACTCTCACGTTCGATGTACTGTAGACTGTATTTAAAATAGAAATATATTAGAATTTAAAAAGATGTTTCATCCCCTTTTTTATTTTTGGTATGACTCCTTGTACGGTTGGCGGTGAGTTGTTCACTCTTTGGTGTTATGATTGCTTCTTTGTCCACATTGTGAACAGTTACATTCTGCTATCATTCCATATGTGTTACAGCTATTATATCCATGACTTGATTTAGAAGATATCAACGAAATGAAGACAGTAAATACCTTGTTAAACTATGAACACAATCCTATTTTTCACCGAGGTCAATGCCTTGTTAAAACTATGAAGATAAATAATCAAAGGTATGAATATCTTTTCATCAACTGATTAGAAATACCAATATGTATAAAACCGGTATGCTACGGTTGATATGTTACCCCCTGTCAAAGACCTTGTAGCGGCTTTTTAATGTATATTATCTTTAGTTGCATAATGTATGCAATACAATTTTTTTTTCAGAAATGGCATGTTCACATTTCTTGGAATTTCAACCGACAGAGCGTCCGTCATGGTGGAAGATAAAAGATCAGAAAAACACAATTCCTAAAGTCTCTGAAATTATAACAGAAATTCTTGCATATGAAAATACATGGAAAAGAATTAAAAATGAAAATACCAAACAACTGTCTGCTGTTAAGCATGAGATGTATTTAAAATTTCTGTATCAAATACAAATTGGTGAAGATATTGGTGTGTTTGATGGAAACAAATTTAAGGACATACTTTGCAATCATAGTGACAATTTTGAGATCAACAATGCATATTCACAAAACATCGAAGCTGGAACTAGAGAATGTTCACAATATGAGAGATTGAATATAATTGAGTCTACCAACTTTACGAGACGCAGAAGATTATCTTAATAAGAAAACTACAGAAACAAAATGTGCCAATACAACCGAAACAATCAATTTACTACGCGGATATCGTCATCTGAAAAATGAAATAAAAAAATACTAAAAGATGAAAGATCGGATTATTTGGGAATCCTTGATGTCAAAGTGTGTATTCAAAAATGCCATGCAATTTTGATGAACGATGTAATGGATAAAAAATACTTTCACTGGAAAATTTAGTGTTTTACCAAGAACTGCAGAATTTAAGGGAGAACTATATTATTATCCCTGTTACAAAACAGATGACGCCATTCAAGCTATTGTTGATCAATACAACAAGATGTTACATGAAATATCTAATGACAATTTGGCGAGAAACAAACTGGAAAACTCCTTTAAATGAGCCTCTGTTCTCTTATTTGGTTTCTTGACGCTTCATCCATTTGCTGACGGTAACTGACGACTAGCTAGTCTTCTTTGTAATCATTGTTTAAATGTATTTAGTCCATTCCCAACTGCTATTTATAATGTGTTATCTCCATCGAAAAGGGGCGATTACATAACTGCCATCGTCAATGCAAGAAAAAATCCTGATCGAATTGAATTCTCGTCTGATGCAATAAGAGAAGCATTACTAATTTTGGAACAACAACCTGCTGATCTTTGTTCTTTTAAAATCGAGAGTAGTTGGTTTACATGTCGTCACTTTTTACGAAAAATTGGAGAAGATATTCCAATGCTAAACTTTGAAAAAGAGGAATAAAAAATGTACAGTAAAGGAAAACATGAACGAGAAGAATTCGAAAGGTGGTACCAATAAAAGAAAAACGCCATCTTCGATTTTCGAAAAGAGTTGCAAGAGTACAGGCGGCTTATGAATTCCACGGTTAGTTTTTACATATTTCCCTCACCTCCTTAACCCCTCCCACCCCAAATATTACCCTCCCAAAAAGGGGAGGGGAAGGGTGGGGCGGCGGTGGCGCGGCGCGACTCGTGATGACGGCGGCGCGGCGCGCGATGGTGCGTCGGCGTAATGAGGAAGGCGCGGGTCGGCGTCGTTTGGTAGTCGTTAAAATCACACACTATCAGCTTTTTTTTTTAATTTCAGGGTGTGTCGTACATGGATGTCCAGAATGTTACCCTCAAGACAGGACGACCACGAAAAATCCCCTTACCAAACATACAATGAACGAATTATATTATGCAACGAAACGTAATGAGATGTACTTAAAGCGGATTGGATACAGATATGTCTGTATTTGGGATCACGAATTTCTTCGAAATATGAATTTGGAAGATATATAAATATATAAATCATACTATTTATCTGAACAGAAGACAAAAAATGTAAATGTTTATAAAATTTATATATGCGAATTAAATAAAAGAGTTGATGAGATAAAAAATCATAGTATGAATAATAGTTTTTTTGTATGCTATGAAAAAGAAAATAAATAGTTCTTAGATATTATTATTTCTATGCCTAAAATATATTTAAATTTCAACCAGCTGGGTAATTCCCTGGATAATCAGTGGAGTGTAACAGGGTACATCAAGAGCAGCTTGGACTCTTGATTAGATTTGCAACAAGCAAAAATTCAGAAGAAATACAATTATTATGTTGTTGAAAAAAAAACAACAACAACACAAAAACAATCAGACTGTACGAGTAAATATAGTAGCTTCATCGTATTAACAATCTAATATTCATGATTGTTTTTGTAGTTTATACCCTAGTGTAAACAAGTACGCAAAATATGTTTGTGGACATCCAGACATCATCACCTCCAATTTTGAAGACTTGTCACATTATTTTGGGTTGGCCAATGCTAAAGTGTTACCTCCAAGAAATTTGTTTCATCCTGTTTTGCCGTATACGACAAGAGATGGAAAACTGAAATTTTCACTTTGCAAAAGATGTGCAGATATAGAATTCCAAGACAAATGTACATGTTTAGACAAAGAGAGAGCCATCGTTGGAACTTGGTGTACTCCCAAACTGGAATTGGCTGTATTGAAAGGATACAAAATTTTGAAATTCTATGAAGTTTATTCACTTCAATGATGCAAGTGAATACGACCGGGAAATAGGGACTGGAGGATTGTTTGCCGGATATGTGAATATGTTTTTGAAATTAAAGCAGGAGTGAAAAGAATTTTCTAACGAATGCGAAACTGAAGAGGAGAAGTATGCCGAAAAGGAAAATATCCTATTATTTTTGTAGATAATTACCAGACAATCGCAATAAAACTACCGATAGGAAATTATCTGGGTGAACTGACCAACGAAATATCACCCGACGATGGATACATTACAAAATTTGTATCCAGTGGACCTAAGTCATGCGCATACACAACGCAATCGCACAAACAAGTTTGCAAGGTCAAAGGTTTTTCCTTAGAAAGCAAGATGAATTCTGACTTGATTAAATTTTCTAGCATGAAAGAAATCGTAATTGCTAAGAAAATTGACTGTATTAAGACAAAAAACAGTTGTAAGATTTCTCGACTGGCAAAGAAGAGAATATTATACAACCGAATAGAGGGGAGGGATTTCAGAATGGTGTACACCAAGAGACGCTTGTTAAATGGCTTGACATCTTTACCTTTCGGATTTTATAACGAAAACAAGAGTTTGAAAATCAATAATTTTATTTGTATAAAGACATGTAATAAACATTAAAATGTTAGCCACTGAATGTTTTGTCTTTTTCTTCGACCTTTTATTTCGTAGTGAACGATTCGCGATTCCGGGAAGTCCGTCACCAATAAACTGTTTCCTTACAATTAATCCTTTTCCATTCTGAACAGACGGTTTTTCGTCCACACATTGTACACATTCTGAACCCTGTTTCTTTTGTGACTTTTCACCAACTGTTAAATCAGCCTCCGTTCCATGTTTTGGTAATAGGTCGGATTGTTTGCTTTGCATCAATTCTTTGTACCTCTTTTTCAGTATTAATAGTAGTTCTTTTGCCATTACAAATAATCAAGAACAGGTCTTAAGCGTTTTGGGAGTATTTTTGCGCTACGAAGTAACACACTTTTTTTCCGATCCGTACTTTCGGACTTTTGTGCCATGCGTGCAATGATCGATCTATGTGGTTTCAACGTTTTGACGTATTTTTCTTTGTTCGGAAATACACATTTGTATATGTCCAATGCGACCTCTGACAAGAGATAGATTTGTGCCTTTGTTAAGTTGGATAAAACTACATTTCCTTGTTTTATAGGCGAATCGTGCAGAAATCTTATAAAGGTTGCATGCGTCTTCATGCGACGACTAATTCTTCTAAAAATGATAAAGTTTCCTTGTTCTCTAATTTTATTGAGGTTTACACACAATGCATGTGTCTTCGGAAAAAAATTCCTGTTCTAAGCATGTATTCCGTGTCTCTATGTGTTGAAAGCTCTATCAAGAGATAAGAGTACATTTCTTTGGTGGTCGCTCTCATGAAACTATCAAAAAAAATAGCGAATCTGTCCCGGTAGTATCTGGGATGCAAATGTTATGACTTGCCGCATGTTCGGATTACGAAATAATTCAACATTTGCTGAGTTGAAAGCGATGGCTTTGGCATATCGACGCTGAGTGAGAAAAATTGACTTAAATACACCACAGAAATTCCTTTATGGTGACTCGTAATTGTACAACGATGCGAAAGATCCTCCGATTGAATTATTTTAGACATTAGATCATCTAAGATGACTAGAGCATGTTTGGTATTGATCGCCAATTCTTCTAAACGTTGTTTATCAGGTAGTCTTCCGTAAAAAGTAAGATTTGGTATATTCTGCATTTCGTCGAAGAGTTTTTGGTGCTCTGAATAGGCATACAGTATTTTCTCTGGAGGAATAGTAACCATGGCGTCAGTATTTTCCACCAATTTCTTGGTGAACATGGTTTTTCCCGACTGGGTAGCCCCTACTGCACAGTTTGTGGTAGGTGAGAAAAACGGTAACAGCTTTTTTTCGTCATTTCACCAGGATGTATGTATACAAAATGAAAACAATACTCCTTGGTTTATCGTTTTATTTGATAATAATAAAAAAACTCATTACATTTCTGAAAAAAAACCATACATATAAATCTATCGTTCTGTTCAAAATACTAGGCATGAAAGCCATCGAAAACGTCTCTCATTGGAACGTATAAACATAGATTAATCACCGCAAAATACACGACATAAATTCCACATACGTCAGATTTGACCGATTGAAGACGTCTCTGCATAAACTATGGTTTTCACTGTTTCTTTGAAGGGAGTTCTGCAGATCGTCGCCATAGTATTCTGCCGTTCTTCCCAGGCTGTCAAAATAGTCTGCCTTATCATAATTGTACAAAATTACACACACCCAATGTTTTCCAGGATTAGGCAGTGGGTCTGTATTTACGATATATAACTGAGGATAAATAGACGGTAGGTTTTTTAGGTAAGGTATTGATTGCAGTGATATCAATTAATGTGTTCCGTAAGCACTTGTATTTGTTCAGCATTCCTTTTAACTGTTCCGTATTCATGGCTCTACGAGTCTTACCTCTCGACCTTCGTCTACTGTTAAAATGGCCTGTGACTGGTAATAACATACGCAATTAATAGTCTCCGTTGTGACTGTCTTTAATCTGATTTCTAATCTAGCGTTTCCGTGTTTTACCAAATTGATAAAACCTTCTTGAAATTCTAAACTAGGGTCCAGAGAAAAGGCTATCTAACTATATCCATCTCCAACATGTTTGTAAGAGATGCTTAAACTTCCATTTTCATATATTTCAAAAAGTCGGACGTATGCAGCAGTGTAATTTCGCCAAAATCTAGCTTTAGTGGAGTTTCATACACTTCAACTCCATTAACTTTCAAGGATACCTCTGCCATGTTGAAATGTTGAAAATTGAACGGATTCTTCGTGTAATCACCGTTGATCCCGGTCTGGGAAAGAAGACCAAACACTATTTGGACGGAATAGCTTTCGGAAATATTGCATCCCAGTAAAACTATGTAGATCCTTTGGGTGTGACGTTCTGAATGACATTGCTACTGTTGATGACATACTTAGCAGGGGTTTCATGTATCTGACGTCGGTGGTTCAATATGACACCGGGGTCCAATTTTACTCTAGCAGTTTTAAAATATACGTCAAGTATTTTCACTTTGTACTTAGGACTTGTTTCCCCTGACATGAGTTGAACTGGTGTACTCAACCTGAAAAGTTTCATGTATATGTCCACACCGTTGATCAATAATTTTCCTTCCAAGTTTAGAACGTCTTCTAACAAATTTCCTTCCATTTCGAAAGTTCTTGATCCTTTTGTATACTCGTATCTGTTGACGAAACCAGAATTTAATGATATGGAATCCATGGGCTCATCATCTTTCATGAAAAGTTGACTTTGAAGTTGTGATTCCTGTTCTTCCTTTCCAGATGATAAAACGACTTTCAAATATGCTTTCCAAGGATAACTGTTGGAATTAACTGAGACGAGTTTGTTGTTCATGTAAATATCGATATGTGAGAACATACTCTGCAACGGTGAATTGATAATGCACGTTTTTTCGTTGACAGTAAGTTCGGAACCATCAGCTTTTAAAATTTGTAGTTTCATATACAAACGACTCTTTCTTAGATCTATGTAATCGCTTCCTGCACCGGATACGACGATTTCATTTGGTGTAGTCTCATTTAACAGGTTAGAAATTGGTCTTTCTTCAGTGTAATTGATTTTATCGATTGCGACCTGATTGGGAGGAGAGGCAAAAATGGATAGTTCCATTGGTTGACATACTTCTTTATTATCTTCACTCAAAAACGACATCGTTTATTGTTTTCTTCTTTTCTTTACAACAGGAAGGTCCCAAACACTATGTTGAAAATACAGCTTCTTCTTTTTTTGAGGTTTTGATTTCTTTTACCTTTTTGAAGAAGCTTTATTTGACGCTGTCTTCTTGCTGGTTATTTTCGTACTGAAATGCTTACTCTCTTTCTTTTTTCTCTTTTTTGAGGAAGCTTTATTTGAGGTTGACTTCTTGTCGGTTTTTTTCGTACTGAACTTCTTACTCTTTTTCCTTCTTTTGATGCTCTTGACTTATTTCACACGCGATTTTCCTAATTTGGCTTCTTCTTTCATTTGTGATTCAGCCCTTTGTTCTACAGCTGTGACAGGTGTAACTAACGACGTATTAGCTGTAGGAGTAGAATCCGAAGCTGTCCTTTGATTAACCGGTATCACATATGATCCTCTGTATCTTTCGTACATACCCCGCCCAATCTGATTTTGCTTTTTCATGCTATACTTGTATGGATTAAATTTATTTTCAGACAGGTTTTTCTAGAAGTTTTACCATATTGTAGGATCAGATACATAGGTTTGACTGTTCATCTTCACGATACAAAGGGGAATTTTTTGAAATGAAGTTCTACCGTCACTTTCTTTTTCAAGAATGACGCGGCATGGATGTCTCTCAATTTAACAGGAACATAATACGGATTGACATATGTGATATTTTTTCCATTCAAGTCTTCGTAAAAGATTAGTCTCAATAAAGGTTATTCTGATGATCCAACGAAAATGTCTTGGCATATATCCGAATACACGAACAATTAATTTATTTGAGCCCTTTCGGAGGTATTTATCTACGTTAAAGCTACCACCCAATAACGGTCAAATTGCTATGCTCTGTTTAATTTGACCCAAAAGTTGTGGGATGTATTGTCCGGTAAGAAATATTTTCCATCATCGGAAGAAAGTACCATTCTCAAGCTCGTCTAGACATAAAATGAGTAAATGATACAATCATAGTACTGTTATATGTCTTCTACGTCACTCTCGGGAATCCATGAGTTGAACTTGCTTGGCCATCCTAACCATTTCACCAAAACATATTTTGTACCATTTATTTTCTTTTTTGAAATTTTTTTTCGATCTTGAAGGTATCGGTTTCAGATTTATTGATTTTCTGCAATTCGTATCTGTAGAAACTCCCCTGGATCAAGTCTCCATTAATTTCAGATATTTTGTAAACATCTTGCTTGCCCCTCTTAAGCCTCTTCGCTATTTTGAAATATTCAACAGTCCATTTTTCATTGTAGCCTTTTTCGAATGTTCTCTTTAGGTGGAAATTCTAACAAGATCTCCTATCTTAAATTTGTAAATTTGTTTTTTCGTCTTTTTCGATTTTACTGTAAGTTTCATTTTTGTACTATTAGGTTTTTGCTTCATCTTTTTATTTCGTACGAGATATTGCACATACCTCATTTCGTCTTCGTTGACTGATTTATCGATGCTGGAGTAGATCCTCCTAAAGATTGGTGTGGAGTGTGGCTATAACTATAACCGATCTTTTGCAAAACGTCTATATATCTATATGTTTGCTTTTCCATTAAATATGCATATTTTTTTTCTTTCAAGGAGCGAATTACGCGTTCGGCATAATTACTCTTGATTGTTGAATTTTGTGAATAAAACACTTTAATATTCTGTTTTGTTAAGAATCGTTTTACTTTTGATTTGAATTTGCCTCCTTGGTCAAAACGAATGACGCGAGGTTTCCTATCCTTATGTTCTTCTAATACAGATTGTATTGCCTTGACAACTGTAGAACTTTTCTTATCTTTTAAAGGTTTAACAATCAAAAACCTAGAAAAAATGTATATTAGTACCAGCAAGAAGTTGATATCATCGTTTTATTTTGCAACATTTTCCATCGACTCTAGGTCGCCGTCCCACTGTGCATTAAGCCCGCTGACTATCACCCGACTTCTAGGGAAGTTTTGTCTCGCTGGCTTCTGTACGGTATACGTTTCTTTATTTGATAACATTTTCTTAATAGTTCCTAAACCAATTATGTATCTTCCTTCCTTTCGAATGATTTGATACACCTATTCAGGCCCTGCAAAGGACACCGGATGTGCAGGGTCGGTCCATATTTTCGGAACATAATCACGTTTTTTTTCGTCCGTCATCAGTATGAATCATATACACCAATGAACGAATCTTAAATTGCTGGTCAGCAATTTTTATCATTGATTAATATTGCATTGGTTCTTTAGTCTTTTGCTTTTAAAGTAGTGTTAACTCGCTGCCTGTGGGACGATCGAATGGTATTCCTCCTGGTTCGCAGGAAATTATATAATCATTCTTTTCTATAACTAAATTATAATAAATAATAACAAAACACAAAAGAGAATATAGATAATTGTATTAAACAAACTATAAGGTAGATAAATTTATGAATAAACAATTCATTTATAAAATGTCCTGTAGAAACATAGATTTTGCCATATCAAATTCTCCCTCTTGATTTGGGGAGATTACTGTCTGTCCATCTTCTTCTTCAAAGGATGAACATTCATTGCAGGATATTGATTCTAATTCGTTCTGATGAGAATAATAGCAAATACATGCTTGATCAAGTTCAGGCACGAATTCTCTCATTACTTACATCATGGTAGGAATTTGTTTCTGTCCTGTCTGGTCATAATGTCTGATATGTATGTAGATGTTGTTTTGAAATTCTTTAGAAACTACATACACTTCGTCTTGTAGATGAATGATGAAAATCTGCCTTCGTATGACGTCGTTATATCGTCATTCATTTCAGGGTTTGTTTCTTCTTCCATCTGTTGAGTCTTTATTTTTTCTGGTGTTTGTGTTTCCAAGCTCAAATATTGCAAGAGGTCAGAATGTCCCGCTTTGATCAGCGCGTTCCGTAGTGGTTGGAGAACCGGTCTGTCCGATTTGACAAGTAAAGACAAAACGTCTCTAGCGCTGTTTGAATTCTCCGAAACTTGCAAAAGTTGGCTCTCCCCTTTATTAGAAATGACATGCTTTGCCTTCAAATTACGTATTATTTTGTTAGCGTCCATTTCTTTTACTACGATGTCAGTTGCTTCTACTATTATCTGTTTTTCTTTTTGTCGTTGATCTTCCATAGCCAATGCTTGATTCGTATGCTTACCACAAACGTCAATGAATTGATGATCTTTGGTATAATTAAAGAAATCGTGCGACCATTACTGGTAATAACAACCGTAGATGAAGTGTGTAAGTTCTCTGTCGAAACCCATGTGATGATATGTCTGTCGGAAGACATTCATACCTTCGTGATATCATGATTACTTCATTAGGGATACTATGTATTTGTTATATGTTTGGATACCTTGTTAATATATCACATATATCATGTTCCTTCCTTTTTAAGTTCGTTACTGTAGATTATTTATTCATTGGTGATACAATATTCTGGATTTTGATACCACCTTATTATATTCGTTTATTCATATTACCGTATTCAATGTAGAAAACAAAAACACAATGTTATGCTCAATGCTCAAAAGTCAATCCTTTAAAAGTATTTTTCATTGAATTACATTTTTCAACAGATAAAATTGTTCGTTCATGAAAATATTCGACATTCCCCATTTGGAAATTTCTGGTCGTCTTCATGAAAATGTTGGAAAAATTCAAGCCGTCTTCATGAACATATTCGTCATTCTTCATTGGGAAAATTCAGGCCGTCTACAGTTCTATGATATACGGACCACAATCGCTGTGCATAATTAGGATACTTCCGAAAAAGTTGCCTTGTAAACAGGAAAAGTGTTAATATTCTCCCGATATTTACTACACCATCGTTGAATAAAGTAGAAACTATACGGACATATACTTGAAAGGTAGTTTCATCAATTGTCAGTTCTTCTTTTCTGTATAAAGCTATTCTAAATCTATCAATAGAATGAAAATCATATTATCACTCGTCTGTTTTTATGATCTTTATCTTCATATCAGTAATTATATTGTGGGGGCGGTACCTTATCTATTTCATAAACAGATTTAAATCTGTATTATTTTTTTAAAAACATGTACACTATGCGTTTCTTTTATTTAAAGGGGCCGGGTGGCTCAATGAGTTAGGTCGCTGGATCTATCAACTCATACAAGCCTATCACCAATACGGCGTGGGTTCGCGCCCGGCTATATAAATTACAAAAA
>MJUT01015289.1:2393-15716 GCA_002080005.1 Gigantidas platifrons | reverse complement strand
AAACTTTCTACACAAAAGTATATTGCCTCCCCTTTTAGCTGTATTAGATTTTGACTGATATTACCATTTTCAATGCAGAGCTTTCTACACAAGGGTATATTAGCTCAACTTTTAATTGTATCAGATTATGATTGATATTACCATTTTCAATGCAGAACTTTCTACACAAAAGTATATTACCTCTCCTTTTAGCTGTATCACATTATAACTAATACTATTATTTTCAATGCAGGTCTTGATGAAAAAGTCTTAAACTCACCTGCAAAAGACAAACATCTTTTCAGACTGGCTGAATGCATAGATAAAGCTGCAATCGCCAATCTTTTCGAGACCCTAGGATTGTCAGACTTTAAATGGACGGAAATTCAATCCTTGCATCCATATGATATCACAGTCGCAAAATGTGTTGCTCTTGGTAAATGGAAAGACCTAGAGAACAGAAAGTTTTCTGACCTGTCATTTCAGAAGTTATCTGATGCTTTCCCTAATAATACTCATGATCTATGTCAGGTAGGCAATAACTGTAGTCATGGCTGACTGTTTAACTGTATGATAAGTAATAACTGTAGTCATAGGTGACTGTTTAACTGTATGGTAGGTAATAACTGTAGTCATAGCTGACTGTTTAACTGTATGGTAGGTAATAACTGTAGTCATAGGTGACTGTTTAACTGTATAGTAGGTAATAACTGTAGTCATAGGTGGCAGTTTAACTGTATGGTAGGTAATAACTGAAGTCATAGGTGACTGTTTAACTGTATGTTAGGTAATAAATGTAGGCATAGGTAACTGTTTATCTGTATGGTAGGTAATAACTGTAGTCATAGGTGACTGTTTAACTGTATGTTAGGTAATAACTGTAGTCATAGGTAACTGTTTAACTGTATGGTAGGTAATAACTGTAGTCATTGGTGACTGTTTGACTGTATATTAGGTAATAACTGTAGTCATAGGTGACTTAACTGTAGTCATTGGTGACTGTTTGACTGTATATTAGGTAATAACTGTAGTCATAGGTGACTGTTTAACTGTGTGGTAGGTAATAAATGTAGTCATAGGTAGCTGTTTAACTATGGTAGGTAATAAATGTAGTCATAGGTGACTGGGCACTGTATGTTAGGTAATAACTGTAGTCATAGGTGACTGTTTAACTGTATAGTAGGCAATAACTGTAGTCATAGATGACTGTTTAATTGTATGGTAGGTAATAACTGTAGTGATAGGTGACTGCTTAACTGTGTAGTAGGTAATAACTGTAGTCATAGGTGACTGTTTAACTGTGTGGTAGGTAATAAATGTAGTCATAGGTAGCTGTTTAACTGTATGGTAGATAATAAATGTAGTCATAGGTGACTGGGCACTGTATGTTAGGTAATAACTGTAGTCATAGGTGACTGTTTAACTGTATAGTAGGCAATAACTGTAGTCATAGGTGACTGTTTAATTGTATGGTAGGTAATAACTGTAGTCATAGGTGATTGCTTAACTGTATAGTAGGCAATAACTGTAGTCATAGGTGACTGTTTAATTGTATGGTAGGTAATAAATGTAGTCATAGGTGACTGTTCACTGTATGGTAGGTAATACATGTAGTCATAGTTGACTGTTTAACTGTATAGTAGGTAATAACTGTAGTCATAGGTGACAGTTTAACTGTATGGTAGGTAATAACTGTAGTCATAGGTGACTGTTTATCTGTATGGTAGGTAATAAATGTAGTCATTGATGACTGTTTAACTGTATGTTAGGTAATAACTGTAGTCATAGGTGACTGTTTAACTGTATGTTAGGTAATAACTGTAGTCATAGGTGACTGCTTAACTGTGTGGTAGGTAATAAATGTAGTCATTGGTGACTGGGCACTGTATGTTAAGTAATAACGGTAGTCATAGCTGACTGTTTAGCTGTATAGTAAGCAATAACTGTAGTCATAGGTGACTGTTTAATTGTATGGTAGATAATAAATGTAGTCATAGGTGACTGGGCACTGTATGTTAGGTAATAACTGTAGTCATAGGTGACTGTTTAACTGTATAGTAGGCAATAACTGTAGTCATAGGTGACTGTTTAATTGTATGGTAGGTAATAACTGTAGTCATAGGTGATTGCTTAACTGTATATTAGGTAATAACTGTAGTCATAGGTAACTCTTTAACTGTATGGTAGGTAATAACTGTAGTCATATGTGACTGTTTAACTGTATATTAGGTAATAACTGTAGTCATAGGTGACTGTTTAACTGTGTGGTAGGTAATAAATGTAGTCATAGGTGACTGGTCACTGTATGTTAGGTAATAACTGTAGACATAGGTGACTGTTTAATTGTATAGTAGGCATTAACTGTATTCATAGGTGACTGTTTAACTGAATAGTAGGCAATGACTATAGTCATAGGTGGCTGTTTAACTGTATGGTAGGTAATAACTGTAGTCATAGGTTGCTGTTTAACTGTATAGTAGGTAATAACTGTAGTCATAGGTGACTGTTGAACTGTATGTTAGGTAATAACTGTAGTCATAGGTGACTGTTTAACTGTGTGGTAGGTAATACATGTAGTCATAGGTGACTGTTTAATTGTATGGTAGATAATAACTGTAGTCATAGGTGACTGCTTAACTGTGTAGTAGGTAATAACTGTAGTCATAGGTGACTGTTTACCTGTATGGTAGATAGTAACTGTAGTCAAAGGTAACTGTTTAACTGTATGGTAGGTAATAACTATAGTCATAGGTAACTCTGTATCTGTATGGTAGGCAAAAACATGTGACTCGGTCTGTGTAAGGTAGTCAATAACTCAAGTCACAGGTGACTGGTTCTTTTTAAGGTTGTTACTAATTCAAGTCACAGGTGACTAGTTCTCTGTAAGGTTGTCAATAACTCAAGTCACACATGACTGGTTCTTTGTGTGGTTGTGACTAACTCAAGTGACAGGTGACTAGTTCTCTGTAAGGTTGTCAATAACTTAAGGCATATGTGACTGATTCTTTATGAGGTAGGAAGTAGCTCAAGTAATAAGTGACTGATTCTTTATGATGTAGGTAGTATCTCAAATCACAGATAGGTGATTTTTTATGAGGTAGGTAGTATCTTAAGTCACAGGTGAGTGGTTCTTTATGAGGTAGATAGTATCTCAAGTCACACGTGACTGATTCTTTATGAGGTAGGTAGGAAGTCAAGTCACAGGTGACTGATTCTTTATAAGGTAGGTAGTAAGTTAAGTCATAGGTGACTGGTTCTTTATGAGGTAAATAGTAAGTCAAGTCACAGATGACTGGTTCTTTATGAGGTAGGTACTAAGTCAAGTCACAGGTGACTGATTTTGTATGAGGTAGGTAGTAAGTGAAGTCACAGGTGACTGGTTCTTGATGAGGTAGGTAGTAAGTCAAGTCACAGGTGACTGGTTCTTTTTTAAGGTAGGTAGTAAGTTAAGTCAAAGGTGACTGATTCTTTATGAGGTAGGTAGTATCTGAAATCACAGATAGCTGATTCTTTATGAGGTAGGTAGTATCTCAAGTCACTGGTGAGTGGTTCTTTATGAGGTAGATAGTATCTCAAGTCACACGTGACTGATTCTTTATGAGGTAGGTAGTAAGTTAAGTCACAGGTGACTGATTCTTTATGAGGTAGGTAGTGACTCAAGTCACAGGTAACTGATTCTATATGAGGTAGGTAGTAACTCAAGTCACAGGTGACTGATTCTTTATGAGGTAGATAGTAACTCAAGTCACAGGTAACTGATTCTTTATGAGGTAGGTAGTATATCAAGTCACAGGTGACTGATTCTTTATGAGGTAGGTAGTAGCTCAAGTCACAGGTGAGTGGTTCTTATTGAGGTAGGGAATAATTAAAGTCAAAGGTGACTGATACTTTATGATGTAGGTAGTATCTCAAGTGACAGGTAACAGTTTCTTTATTAGGTAGGTAGTATCTCAAGTCACAGGTAGCTGATTATTTATGAGGTAGGTAGTATCTCAAGTCACAGGTGACTGGTTCTTTATGGGGTAGGTAGTATCTCAAGTCACAGGTGAGTGGTTCTTTATGAGGTAGGTAGTATCACAAGTCACATGTAACAGATTCTTTATGAGGTAGGTAGTATCTCAAGTCAAAGGTGGCTGATTCTTTATGAGGTAGGCAGTATCACAAGACACAGGTAACTGATTCTTTATGAGGTAGGTAGTAAGGCAAGTCACAGGTGACTGATTCTTTATGAGGTAGGTAGTAAGTCAAGTCACAGGTGACTGATTCTCTATGAGGTTGGTATTAACTCAAATCACAGGTAACTGATTCTTTATGAGGTAGGTACTAAGTCAAGTCACAGATGACTGATTCCTTGAGGTAGGTAGTAAGTCAAGTCACAGGTGACTGATTCTTTATGAGGTAGATAGTAAGTCAAGTCACAGGTGGCTGATTCTTTATTAGGTTGGTAGTAACTCAAATCACAGGTAACTTATTCTTTATGAGGTAGGTATTAAGTCAAGTCACAGGTGACTGATTCCTTGAGGTAGGTAGTAAGTCAAGTCACAGGTGACTGGTTCTTTATGAGGTAGGTAGTAAGTCAAGCCACAGTTGACTGATTCTTTTTGAGGTAGTTAGTAACTCAAGTCACAGGTAACTGATTCTTTATGAGGTAGGTAGTATCTCAAGTCACAGGTGACTGATTCTTTATGAGGTAGGTAGTAAGTCAAAACACAGATTACTTATTCTTTATAAGGTAGGTAGTAGCTCAAGTAAATTAATATAGTTTTCCTGTTGTTTGTATTACAATTTATCCTAATAATAGGTGATGTACAAACACATCCTGGTCCTGGTACGTATAATTCGAATCCACCGGTGAACATTACCAATAATAATGTAGACAAATATATTTCCATATGCAATATTAACATCAGAAGTGTTAGAAACAAATTACACTTTCTTCAAAATTTCGGTGATGAATATGATATACTTTGCATCACAGAATCCCATTTGGATGTAAATTTTAATAACGATGATCTATTACTTGACTTCTTTTGAAAAACCGTCATCAGAAAGGATCGTAATAATTCAGGCGGTGGACTTCTCATTTATTTTAAAGATGATATATTTGTTGAACGTGTAACTGTTTTAGAAAATGACACAGACGAAACTATATGGATGAAAGTGCGAGCAAGAGGTCAAACCTTTCTATTGTGTAACACTTATCGACCTGAATGGACGGGCAATGAATACTGGACACGACTAAATCATGCAATAGGGATGGGTTACCAAGTTAACGAGAATATTGTGATTTTGGGTGATTTGAATTCCGACTTATTTATATCTAATAATAATAAATTAAAAGAAACTATGATGTTGTTTTACTTAGTCAATATTATTAGTAAACCCACAAGAATTACAGCTCATAGTAATACTTTACTTGACCCTATACTTATTAGTGATACTATGAATTATATATATTCTGATGTTTTAAAAATACCATCAGAAATTAGTGATCACGATGCCTCTGTGGCTTTTTTACAATGTCCAAAGAGTATTGCTGGTTCATTCAAACGGGAAGTCTGGTTATATGATAAAGTTGATAAACAAAAATTTATTGAAAAACTAGAAATAGTTGACTGGATAACCCTCCTCTGCCAATTTGATGATGTAGATGACATGTGTAATCAATTTACCAAAACATTTCTCGAATTGGCAAGGGAGTGCATTCCAACCAAGACAATTACTGTTAGATATAATGACAAACCGTGGTTCACCAGTGAAATCCGGAAAGAAATACATATCAGGGACCGACTTCGTAAAGTAATGTTAAAATATCATAGAAACACGGATATTTGTAAATATAAAAAGCAGCGAAATAGGGTAAATAATTTAAAAAAGATTGCAAAAGAAAATTTTGAAATCAACTTATATAACATTATTCTTGAAAATGCATCAAATAATAAAACTTATTGGAAAATTATGAAAATGCTTTTAAAGTCAAATAAAGGATCTGGTAATTTCCCGCCTCTTCAAAACATAATTAATGATACAAATTTAGAAGAGTTCGCTTATGATGACGAGGAAAAATGTGTTTTATTAAACAAATACTTTAGTTTTATATCTAAATTGGATGAAGCAAATGCGACCCTCCCCGATATCGAATCGAAAACAAATAATAAAATATCTGATATTAATGTGAGTGTTCAAGAAATTTCTGACATAATTCGAATTCTTCATCCAAATAAGGCATCGGGGCCTGATTTCATTAGCCATAAAATGTTAAAACTCTGTCCAAATAATATAGCATTGCCTTTGCAAATAATATTTAATAAATCACTCCAACAATGTAAATATCCGACGAACTGGAAACTAGCTCATGTTATCGCAGTATTTAAAAAGGGGGATTCTTCATTGCCGTCTAATTACAGACCTATATCACTTATAAGTTGTGTTGGGAAAATAATGGAGAGAGTTATATACAAACATGTTTATAACTATCTCCACCAAAATAAACTTGTATATGAATATCAATCTGGTTTTCTTCCTAAGCATTCAACAGTACATCAGTTATTAGAAATTTATAATAGCATTTTAAATTCATTGGAGAATAAGGAAGCAAATTGTTTTGTATTTTGTGACTTTTCTAAGGCATTTGATAAAGTTTGGCACCAAGGCCTTTTACATAAAATGAAAGCATATGGGATAACTGGAAATTTAATTAATTGGTTTAATAGTTATTTAAAAGCTAGACGACAAAAGGTTGTTATTAAAAACAATTCTTCAGCATATTGTGAAATATCAGCAGGGGTTCCACAAGGGTCAGTCCTTGGTCCTCTCTTATTTATTATATATATTAATGATATTGCTGACAAACTTATATCACTGAGCAGATTATTTGCTGATGACACTTCGTTTGGTCATTCAAATAAGGACACAATGCAGTTGAAAAATGTCATTGCTCGTGATTTAAATGAAATGGATATATGGTCAAAAAAATGGCTTATGTCATTTAATCCTGACAAAACAGAAATCGTGATTTTCTCTAATCGCAGCGTTCCAGAAAATCTTGATTTCTCTTTTAATGGAAAATCAGTGCCCATTACAACTTCTCATAAACACTTAGGTGTTACATTTAGCAATGATGCTAAGTGGAATACCCATGTTGATAATATTAAAAGTAATGTATCTAAACATTTGAATATTCTACGTAAATTGAAATACCGCCTTAGTCGCACTAATTTAGATAAACTATATCTTGTGTACATTAGACCACTTTTTGAATATGCATGTGAATATGGGATAACTGTGGGATTGGAAATTCACAAAAACTGGAACAACTTCAACTGGAAGCTGCCAGAATTGTTACTGGCTTACCTATTTTTACAAAAACTGAAATCTTATATACAGAGGCAGGTTGGGAATTATTATCTGTGAGACGGAGGAGAAGGAAGCTTCAACTTTTTTATAATATAGTTAATAAAAATACCCCTAATTATCTTTGTACTTTGATTCCCCCCACCATACAAAGTACCTCAGTGTATCCGTTGAGAAATGGAAATGATATCATTTTACATTTCTGTAGACTTTCTTCGACTAGTGATTCTTTTATCCCCTCCACAATAAAAATGTGGAATAGTTTAAATAACAATATTCGAAACGTTGATACCTTATCAAAATTCAAATCAGAATTAAAGAAACTCGATCAAACTGAAAATCATTCTGTCCCCAAACATTTTTTCTGTGGTCCTCGGAAATTAAATATTATTTTAACTCAGCTAAGAAATTCAGCTTCGTTTTTGAATTTTGATTTATTTCGAGTTGGAATCGTATCTGACCCATCTTGTCGATGTGGAGCTGCCCTTGAAAATTTAAACATGTCCTTTTGGAATGTCCTATATACATACAAGCCAGAACTACATTGATAGGTAATATCAATAGAATTACAACTTGCTACAATCTAGACATTGAATTTCTGACATGTGGCAATGATAATTTAACTTATGAACAAAATTGTATTATATTTAAATATGTTTTTGATTATATTAAATGTTCAAAGAGATTCCTTATTGTATAACTGGAATTGAATTGGTTGAACATGCACATCATGAATCCATCTTATTTTTTTGTTTTTACTAATTTTTTTTGTTAATGTGAATATCATCATTGATTCGTTATTAGTGCTACATATAATAATACATGCCTTTTATGTACTTCTTTACTGTAACACATTGTAATTTGGAGAAGACTTCATAAGTATGTTTTACTTGTGTCTAATCCATTTTGTCTGTTTAATTGGCAAATAAAATATGTTTAAACTAAGTAACAGTTGACTAATTCTTTATGAGATATGTAGTATCTCAAATCACAGTTGACTAGTTCTTTATGAGGTACGTAGTAACTCAAGTCACATGTAGCTGATTCTTGACGAGGTAGGTAGTATCTCCAGTCACAGGTGAGTGGTTCTTTATGAGATATGTGGTAAGTCAAGTCACAGGTAACTGATTCTTAATGAGGTAAGTAGTATCTCAAGTCACAGGTGAGTGGCTTTGCATGAGGTAGGTAGTAGCTCAAGTGACAGGTGACTGGTTCTTTATGAGGTAGGTAGTATCTCAAGTCACAGATGAGTAGTTCTCTATCTGGTAGGTAGTAAGTCAAGTCACAGGTGACTAATTCTTTATGAAGTAGGTAGTAACTCAAGTGACAGGTGACTGATTTTTTATGAGGTAGGTAGTATCTCTAATCACAGGTGAATGGGTCTTTATGAGGTAGGTAGTATCTTAAGTCACAGATGAGTGGTTCTTTATGGGGTAGGTAGTAACTCACGTCACAGGTGAGGGGTTCTTTATCAGATAGATAGTATCTCAAGTCACTGGTGACTGATTCTGTATAAGGTAGGTAGTAAGTCAAGTCACAGGTGACTGTTTCTTTATCAGGTAGGTAGTAACTCCAGTCACAAGTGACTGGTTCTTTATGAGGTAGGTAATAACTCAAGTCACAGGTGACTGATTCTTTTTGAGGTAGGAAGTAACTGAAGTCACAGGTGACTGGTTCCTAATGAGATAGGTAGTATCTCAAGTCACAGGTGGCTGATTCTTTATGAGGTAGGTAGCAAGTCAAGTCACAGGTGACTGATTCTTTATGAGGTAGGTAGAATCTCAAGTCACAGGTGACTGGTTCTTTATGAGGTATGTAGTATCTCAAGTCACAGGTGACTGATTCTTTGTGAGGTAGGTAGTATATCAAGTCACAGGTAAGTGGTTCTTTATGAGGTAGGTAGTAACTCAAACTAGAGATGACTGGTATTGATATTTGTTGAATCAAAGTATGTTTAATCTGTAGTTTGAAATATTCACCTGTTTCAAAACAATGACATATTATGTGTACATTACTGCTATATATACTTATCTTATTACTATATTATTAATGCATTATAACATATTATTTATTACAGGTATACAAGGAGAAAGAAGCAGTTTATGGTATGTAAAGTCTTATCGATTATAATTTAATTATTCATTTTGATAAGTATATCTGATGGACACACTACCATCATTGCAAAAAGTATATCTGACTGACACACTACCATCATTACAAAAAGTATGTCTGACTGATACACTACCATAATTACAAAAAGTATGTCTGATGGACACATTACCATCAATACAAAAATTATATCTGACTGACACACTACCATCAATGCAAAAAGTATGTCTGACTGACACACTACCAGCAATATGAAAAGTATGTCTGACTGACAAACTACCATCAATACAAAAAGTATATCTGACTGACACACAACCATCAATACAAAAAGTATATCTGACTGACACACTACCATCAATACAAAAAGTATATCTGACTGACACACAATCATCAATATAAAAAGTTCTAATATTGAAAAGGCTTGTTTTGCTTTATGACAATGAGTTGTTAGATATTAGGCTACAGATAAGGTCATTCGTTGTATTAAGATTTACGAGGAAAAACTAACTGTATCACATTATCTCCTTTGTTTATAGTTAGACATAAAATATATAATTATCTCCCTTGTTTATAGTTAGACTTAAAATTTATAATTATCTCCCTTGTTTAAAGCTAAGATTTAAAATATATTATTATCTCCCTTGTATATAGCTAAGACTTAATAAGTATAATCATCTCCCTTGTTTATAATTACGACTTAAAATATATGATTATCTCCCTTGCTTAAAGGTAAGACTTAAAATAGATAATTAACTCTCTTGTTTGTAGTTAAGACTTAAAACAAATAATTATCTCCCTTGTTTATTAATAAATCTTACACTTTAAGCCAAAAAATATTAATTGTTAGCTTCTCAGGCACCGCCGCGTGTGTGTTTTTACTGCCGCATTGATCGTTTTTACATTAGGGGGAAAACAAGAGAAAAAAAATTGTGTCAGTTTCCGGTCATTTCCGGAATTTTTTCGGGTCCGCTCCGGTCCGATCCGTAAGTTTGTTGATCGCGATCATTGTCAGTAAATCGTTTATGTCGAAGGCATGCATCATGTCATTTTGAGTAATACAATGAATCAGTTACTTTGAAAACACTGCATTTGAAAAAAAACAATGATTATTACAACAACAAAAAAGGTGCCTCCCTGCCTCATCAAAATGTTTGGAAATTGGCCTGAGAAGCTAATAATTTTTTTTTGTTTGGCCTTATTTAATAGGTAAATACAATTATCTCCGTTTCTTATTATTGTCAAAGATGGCTACCATTACAAGACATATTTAATATTTGATCCTTTTGGAGGATAGGAAAGACATATTGAGGAACTACAATTCCAACTGCTTTTATTTTCTAGATATTAAAAATCGTGCAATACAAGAAACCCCTGAGGATGATGTTTTGAAGGACTTATCAAAAGAAATCGGGAACTGTGCTATGCACCTTGGAGTTGAACTAGAATTAAGCATGGCAACAATTGAGGAGACTCTTATCAAGTATCCAAAGAGCATGTTCGAACAGACCTTTGATGTAATGAAAAAGTGGAAAATTTCAGGTGAAGTCAAAACGATATGCATGCTGATGAAGGCATTTCAATCAGTTGATGGAAGAGGACTCACTTTTTTTAGAGACAGATATAGGTAATTCTGATAAAGCAAAGACCAACATTTATACCACATTCAGCAGCTTGTACAAGAAAAACTTGCTTTTTACCAATCTATATGTATGGTGTTGTACATGTATTTTATAATGTCAAACAAACAAGTTAAGGGTTAAGGTGTTTGGTGTTTAATACCACTTTCAATGACATTTAATTTTTTCATAGTGGCAGTTAGTTGTATTGATGATGGAAACTGTAGTCTCCGAAGAAAACCGTAGACATTTCGCAAGTCACTGACAAACTTTATCACATAATGATTTATCGAGTACACCTCACCATCAACATAACTCTAACTCTTGGTGATAGCCACTGATTGTATATGTAGTTGTTAATCCAGCTACCATATGATCACGACCACGACAGATCCTAAACAAGATTAGTGAGTCCATGTCCGGAAACCGGTTGATCATTTAGTCACAACTTCCGCCCGTCGTACTTGTAGAACCCAGGCTACGAATACGTTTCCGTCGTTTTCATAGCCTGTGCCTATAGTTTAATACTTTGTTCCAAGAATAACTGGTTGATATTTTTATAGGGTTGGTATTTTACTCACATGCGAAAAGCACATGTATGGCTGCATCATTTCAACAAGAGGGGAATTTAGGGCCCATAAAACTAGTTTAATCCTGTCCCTTTTAATTGAATCCCCTGTACCTAAGCAGAAAAGTGAGCAATCATATAATTTGTGTGTTAGGGATATTGATTTTGCCTTTTCCTACGACTTTATAAGGTTTTTTCAGACGTGGCATTTTAGGGAAAGATTTATTGTACTGTAGAGGATCATTAAATAATTTCAGTTAATACCAAAAAAAACATGAGTTGAAAATAATATTTAAAGAATTACCGGTACATGGTTTAAATCATACTAGGAATGAACACCATTATACAGTGGTTATAAATAAATTGGGCTGTTGTATTTTTCAGGATCAAGAGAATGTAGTAAGGATCACAAGAATGAAACAGGAGAAAAGATATCTGATGATGGTGATGGAAATCTCCAAGAATCATAATCTGGTTACTATAGCAACAACCACGAGAGACAGAACATGTTAACCTACAGTTATAGCATCTTCTGTATATCAATACTCACAATCTCTGAACTTGCCAAAATTTGGTCACATGTCCAATGCAAAATGTTAAGTTCTGCTCAAAGTGTGATACTTGATGAATGTTATTCCAGAAACTTGACATGTGTACTAACTCTGATATCTACGTTGTTATTTTAATTACTATGTCATCATGATATCTGTGTTGTTATTTTAATTACTATGTCATCATGATATCTGTGTTGTTATTTTAATTACTTTGTCATCATGTTATCTATGTTGTTATTTTAATTAATATGTCATCATGATATCCACATTGTTATTTTAATTACTATGTCATCATGATATCTACTTTGTTATTTTAATTACTATGTCATCATGATATCTACGTTGTTATTTTAATTACTTTGTCATCATGATATCTACGTTGTTATTTTAATTACTATGTCATCATGATATCTGTGTTGTTATTTTTAGCTGAGTTGCAACAAAGTTGCAGTCGGCTTATGTTTTGGCGAAAGGCGGGTGGGCGTATGGATATCTTCGTTAACGCAATAGCGCTCTTAGTTTTTGGCCGATCAACATAATTTTTGGTATGAAGCATTATTAAACTATTATTTAGAGCGAGTTCGAAATTCAGATTAATCTATTGTTTTTTTCTTGTAAAATCATGGGTTTTGTTTATAGAAAAAGTACATATTTTGAGAATTACACATTTCTCTGAAACTACATAAGATGGAAACTTAATATGTGGTATGGGTGGAGATGCCAATGTGAAGTTGTGCATGCATTCAGCATTTTTTATCCCCTGGGCTCAGCCCCAACCCGCTGGGGAATCTGTTTTAAAAATGTGACCGAGATCCCCACCCTAAACCATATATATTTATGATCAGGGTGACTAGGCAAATTAAATGCATTATAGCTCAGGCCCCAGGGTCATACCCCACCCCCTACCTGAAGTTACCTTTTTAATGGTTGAGATCCCCACCCCTAAACCATATATATTTATGATCAGGGTGACTAGGCAAATTAAATGCATTTTAGCTCAGGCCCCGGGTGGTCATACCCCATCCCCTACCTGAAGTGAACTTTTTAATGATTGCGATCCCCACCCCTAAAGCATATATATTTATGATCAGGGTGACTAGGCAAATTAAATGCCTTATAGCTCAGGCCCCGGGTGGTCATACCC
>MJUT01015288.1:8244-19150 GCA_002080005.1 Gigantidas platifrons | reverse complement strand
TCACATGATACCTTTCACGGTTGAGTAACTTTAGACACCGATCTTAGTGCACACTGACCAAGCCACTCGTCTTCTCAGTTTTCGTAATTTTACGCCACGCATTTAAAAAATGGGAGCATATTATGTTACCCTGCGTTTCTTTTTCCCTTCAGTATATATTAGCATTAGTATTTACACGTCCGAAAATTACACCAAACAGTGTTAGAATTAGATATTTGAGCTGAAAAATGTTTGTTATCTTCCCTCGACGGGATTTAAACTCACACCATTGATACATTGCAGCACCAATCGCTTAGCCTTATGTCCAGCCCCCCATACCACTCGGCCACATCCGCTATGTAAAAATCTGGCCGAATGGTTACCTTCTCTCGAAAAGAAAGACATGTGTCTAAGCGTGTGTAGATGGTACATATATACTTAATATTATAATTTAACAGCAATCTAACGCAGCAATTTTTAACATATTGTATAGGATGATGAGGAATTCATCATGCAGTCACAAGAAATAAAGGATATTATACAAACATATATATATTATATCTTAATGGGTATGAAAGAATTTGAATGTAACTGAACATAAGAGACTATCAAATTTCACAGTTAATAAAAACTAAAGTAGAGGAACATTTAAGCATGTACATTTTGTATTATATAATAAAAAATGTGTTCCTTTTTTCCTTTTTGTTACTGACAAAGTATAGATCAATTTTATAATTTCAATTTTCTATTATCAAAATACTTCCATTTGTAACACATAAATAATGTAATTATGATAAAATTTAAGGTTCCCCTACCTCAGACATAAATTGTCTTAAAACGGGTCTAAATTTTATGATATAAAAACAAATAGTAGGCAATCAATATACGGCATAGGCGTTAAATGTTTCGGGAATTAAGAATCGCTATTATGGGGGTCAAAGATATTCGCTGGTTTTTATTTGGTCGTTGTGTTCAAATCAAAGAATCCACTTTATAAATGTGGGTATTTTCGCGAATTGATTGGCTAAGATAACGAAAATAAACATTTAGGTAACAGAAACAACAATCTTCACCAACCAGTCTTTGTTTTTACTCCATATTAATGTGTCGTTTGCCACGTATCAGTACATGCCAATTTTGTTTTAACTGGACTGGGGTCGAATCCACGATGCCCTACAGCACGTGAGACGAGCGCATTGACAATAATAACACCGATCAGTATTTGTAAGGAATACATCACGCCCTTAATACTTTAAAGTTTCACATTGCCGTAAGTTTTGAAACTACTGAAATGAAGATGTCGATATATGATTTAAAGCGTGCGTTGCGTTTTTCATTAATAACGGTGGTAGGAAATTTGACCGGGTGGTAATTGATATTATTTACAAAACCATTTTGCAGGTTAAGTAGCCTTGCTGGTGATGAGCTAACAAAGGGCAATCCAACCATTACTGAGCTCGGGGACCCAAATCGTCCAATGAAAATCGCAGAAAAGTATAGTGAGCTGTATGATAACGAATGGACGGATACCATTGACTGTACGGTCGAAGTGAAGGCACTTTATCCTCAGATGAAAACGGAAGAGATTGAAGAAATAATAATACGTCATCTATATCAGTTAGTGACGGTAAGTATACGTTTTATTATGGTCACGTTAACCCACTCAAATCAGAGTGTTAAAAATATAAAGGACATTTAAGACCATTATAAAATAATAATATGTAGTGTATCTTCCATGTGTTTATTCGGGTATTCTGTTTCACTGATGAACGATGTCGGAAATGCTTGGTGTTATAACAACACAGGTCATTACCCTGATCGCTATTTTCCGGTAAAACAGTTTGAAGATACCAAAGGGATAAAAGTGTATCTTATTCAGTGGGCATTACACGTTTCTGAAATAACCTTTATCAGGAACAATCAGAATCAAATCATATAAAAGCCAAGCATGTTTTGAGAGCAAGAACACACAATGGCCTAAACTGAATAGCATGAATCACAATAGATCACCTATCGTTGAGGGAGAACGATTAAACAATAATTGCATTTTTAGAAGCTGTAAACTTTAAATAAAATACAACATTGCCAATTAACGATGTCGGTGCCGAAACACTGACTACAGGATGCACGATACCCTCGGGGACTAATAGTTCACTAGCAGGGGTATCGACCCAGTGGTAGTAATAAAAGCGTGGATATCAAATTTGGTCTGCACAGTGTGTTTCTGGGATAACCAGGTACGCTCGAAATCAAATGGTTCGAAAGCCAAAGAGTGTTTTAATAAGATAATAAGAAGCCATCAATGGAAAAGGAGTGTCCATTCAATGGTCAAAAGAAAGACAACAAAAAGAGAAACAATTGTCGACCAAAAACTAACGACTGATCAACAGCAGCCCCGATAAAAATAAGTATATGTCATTATGGCGACTGCAAAACGTCCGAAGTGATGACGTCAAATTAGCCACCTGATTCAGTGTCTTTCTTGTTAGCAGAAATTAACCGTCTACCAATGAGATACGGAGAGGAACCATCAATTAGAAAATCGAAATCAGCTCTTTGTATCTAATGAATGTTATTCTAGAAAATGCGTTGTGTGTACTAAATTTGATATCTACTGCAATTTGTCTGTGAAACGATAATATATATGTAGTAGAGCGTGAAATGTAAGGACCTGGCGAGCTCCTTTTCGTTTCTACTTCAGCAGTACCACCTACATGTTGTCTGTTATATACTTATAACAAAGCATATTGGCGATAAGGAATGCCACGTGTTTTCTATCCATGTCCATCAAATATAACAAATGTGTTGTCCACCACACACTTCAGTTTTTTCATGATGTCAGTTTCAGAAATTGTTTTTTTTGAATCAGGGTGTTTCCTTTACTAACTTTTACTAAGCGACGTGTCCCTTCGTAACCCCATATAGGTGTATCAGTTTTGGTCTTCAAACACAGATTAGCACAGTATGTTGTTTAGTTGAATGTTTCCATGTTTTACATACTTATCTAAAACAAAAGTATCTGATGTAAACTATGTCAGGACATCTGGACAGTCGGCGGTAGTTGTATGCTGATAGAAAAGCTCGATATTTCCTCATGACATAAACCTTAATACGAAAGCATATATTACTATCTTCCTTCCATAAACTGCATCCATGATTTACATTAACATGGAAGCTCATTGGATGCTCCTATCCAATATTAATATGAATTGTGTAGATTGGAAATCTGCAACACAATTGCAGTAACTAGTTAAAGCTTAGTATCCGGAGGAATTGGACTGAAAGACAATATTACTACACTGTTAGAACAGTTCCAAAATCGAATAAGCACAACACAGACTAATAAGATGGGATAGAGGACTAAACTAAAAATAAAAACGGGAATGAACCCATGTGCTGCTAACAAGATTTCATATTGTTGTTAAGAGGTCTTGAGACAAGTTTAATCATGCACCTTAAAATTATTTATCTTTGGGTAAGAGTTAGGTTTATGGTGTTTAACGTCACGTTCGACTATATTTCTGGTATATCGTTGCGGTCAGTTTTATTGGTGGAGGAAACCGGACTACCCAGAGAAAACCCCTCATCAGCTGCAAGTCACAGACAAACTTTATCACATAAAAAATAAATGTTGTATCGAATAAACACCGCATGAGCGGTATTCGAACTCGCACAACGCTAGGGGTGATAGTAGCACTGATTGCATAGGTAGTTGTAGATCCAGCTACCATACGATCACGACCACGACGTCCCCCATTGATCTTTGTAATCGATATATATCATAAATGACTGTTGCTATCAGGCTAATTTCTTCTCCTAAATGTACGTCTTTTGTGTCATAATCACGCCATATTTTATTTTTATAGTGCTGTTATCGTGAGTGTTTAGTGTTGTCTAAAGAGCAATTAGAGGAAGTCGGAAACACGATAGTAAATGCACTGAAACTCAACACTGAGGAAGTAAGTATATACTTTTGAAATCTAAATGATATCTTATGTTAGCATATTTGGATCAAGAAATTAAAATGAAAACCAAATACCACACTTTTGACTTTGAGCGTACATGATGAAGGCTATTCCAGTTACGGATCAGTCACTCTAAATTAGATACAAATTTTGTTTATAAGTTACTGTCAGTGCTTTGGCACGGACATGGTTTATTAGGTATATGCTTATGGAAATTTGCACTTCCTAAATCATGTAATTAATTTTAAAACTAACGTTCTACTGCTTCAGTATGACTGACCTGCTTAGGGCCTTAGGGTTTCTTGCTCCCAATGGCTATTAAGCATTAGAGGTGAAATATGTTTTCCGTTCTAGGGACGTGTCGTGTACACTAAATTAGATATATACGTTTTTATTAGTTACTTTCAATTTACAAGTGTATCTTTTTCTATATTTATCAATAGCATGATAGAGATATACCTGGTTGTAAGGAAGTATCCAAATTTAGAAAACAAACTGCAGCAGAGTATGCAGACTATTTGTTTCAACACAAGGTAATAATCTAACAATTTAAGGAGGAGGGGGGTGCCGCAATACACCAAGTACACATAGCACATTCATAGAGATCAGAGACAGCATGTCCAAATTACCAATACTCATAAATATTGCCCTCACCAAAATGCGTTTCTGTTTTATCTATATATAACATGATATGCACTGTTCCTCTCCGTTAACTTAGGTCTAAGTATAAAGTTGGATAGTCTTTCATTTTCATTTACATCAATATACCTTATTTCTAATTTATTTAATTAGGAAACTACTTCTTTGAACCAAAACTCCTTTGGTCTTGCATACGTCTTGGAGGTTATTTGATGCCAATTAATGTGGCCGTGGTATAAACTTCTCTAATATTCTGGTGTTTTACCAAAAAATGTAGCAACGCGTAGCAACATATGAATATGAACATTTGACAAATGTTTGCCTAAGCAAGAACAATTTTAATTTTAATTTTACTTGTGAAAGACAAAGTCCATGCGTTAACTAGATACGGCCCACTACACTGCTGTGCTTGAATGGAGTCGCGTTACTGATGTTAAATATCCGGTTATAGGTCATATTCGGCGATAAGTCGCACACGAGGAGATAAGGGCTGAATTTTGACAAAGACACACGGAATATACCCCTACTCCTCTGTGACGCAGACCTTCTGTATTGATTAACCTAGTCATTACATAGACAATAAAACATTTCAAGTGATGACGTCAACGTTACCACTGACAACCCTTGGTTGTGTGCAGTCCTTGCCGGCAGCAGGCCTGCTGTCAAGGATATACTCATGATTGCAAACACAATCTCTGGAATATCGTGTCAACTGAGAGATATTCACACCAAATAGAAAGTTAACAATGGATATCATAATAATTTAAAAAAAAACATAATAATTCTGGTATGGTACAGTCCATGGACATAAATATTCGTCACCTTCGATTTTGTATATGAAATATATAGCGTAAAATCGAGGGTGACAAATACTTATGTCCATTGACTGTAGACAGAAGGCATATTTTAAACAGTATTCCTATTCTTATATATTTAGGTAATTGTCGAGAAAATTGTCTTGTCTGATTGGGAATACGTACACAAAAACAAAGAATTGGTTAGAATTCTGACGGAAACTCCATTTTTTGAAAAGTGTGTCCAACTTTGTTGGCATATGGCTATTCGAGATCCTGTTATGCACTTAGATGAAGAGCTAACTCCAGACACAGCTTATGATAAAAGCGTTTACAGGGAATTTGTTAAAAGTGGTGATAAAGTTACATTTGTTGTGTGGCCGGCTCTATTTTTACATGAAGGCGGACCATTGCTGAGTAAAGGTGTTGTTCAGGCATATTGTTAATACATATACCCTTGTCTAACAGGTATTATTTGGGCCAATATTTAATATTTATTTATATATTAAATGTAATTCATGACCATGTGTTTACCTGTGATATTCCATTTCTATGCCATTTCAAAGTGTCTGGTTTAACACTAGCCCCATGTAAATAAAATGCAATGGTAACAAAGAGCCTATGCAGAAAAGACAAAATATGTTGTTTTTTATATTATTATTTATTAGTCTTATTGAACATTTTATTTCAATTTGCTATGTCTTTGTATTTTTTTTAACTAAATGTAACAGCACTTCATTTGTTAAAAATGTGCATTCTACAATTTGTTCGTGATTATATTTAAAGACATGTACTGATATTTTTATCATGTTAAAACATATACGAGAAACCTATCATTTGTATAAAATTTAATAAATCAGTTTTCCCTATAAATCGTTCTTAAATTTAAAGAAGTAGTTGTGGTCATGATCGTATGGCTGTTGAATTTACAACTACTTGTCCAAGCTGAGTGCCTATAGCGAATAAAGTTGCGAGTTCGAATAACTCTCATGGCGAAGTGTAATCAATACAACATTATGTGATAAAGTTTGTCATTGACTTGTGGCAGGGCTGTGGTTTTCTGCGGGTACTCCGGTTTCCTCCACCAATAAGAGTGACCGCCACGAATTCACGAATTTACTGAAATATTGAGGAAAGTGATATTAAACACAACAACCCTAACCCTGTACCGTAACCCTTGAAATGTGAAAAGTACAAAGCTATTCATAATTATTCCTGTTCTCCATTCTTTATACTGATTGTTATATCCACAATAATAGTGACCGTAGTTCATTCGAAATACCCGTATAAACAATTAAACAAAATAGGAAAAGGAAAAGTGATAACCTTTATCACATAATGTTGTATCGAGTACACCTTGTCATGATCGGGACTCCAACTCACAACGTACGTGGTGATAGGCACTGAGTGCGTAGGTAGTTGTATTTTCAGCCATCATACGAACACGACCACGACGGCCCCTAAGTATGTATTAGAAAAAAACATAATAAATACTGGAATAGAGTTAACTCTAACTTTTTAATTAAAATACTTCAAAGGACTCATAGTTATTAATGGAGATGGTTCACATGATATATTAGATACCCTCCTAACTGAAATTAGTACTGTGTTGATTACTATTTTACCTATTTTGTTCCAGTATTGTTATAAATGTTGTTATAGTTTTCTTTATATTTAGTAAAAAGCTCATGAGAGGTTGTGTTTATTGTTATGCAAAAACCGAATTCAAATAAAGTTTTCTTACTTTATCTTATAGTGAAAACCGGAACCTTTGAAGCGTAATGAAACCGAGAGGTTTCGCACCGTAAAATCTGTATCAATCCACCATTTCTTTAGAAATGCCTGTAGCAAGTCAGGGCCATTGCGGTTTTCCCAGTTTTTTCGGTTGTTGACTGATTTTGTCTGTTTATTGATTTATGAGTTTTTACTTTCCCTTTAAAAGATTGCTCAGTGTTCGGTAATTTTGTTATTACCCTTATTTTTAATACTCTTTAAAGAGTTGGATTGTGCACAATTTTAACCAAATTGATCGGAAAATGTGTAATTTTATTATTTATATATATAGAGTGAAATGAAATAAGTTGTTTCCATAGAAGAAACACTACTAAATGATTTAATAGTCTTGATGGAGTTAGACAAGGATTTTATGTTTACAAATTTGTTTGTATTAATATTTGATTTTGGAATTGTTCCGACAGTGTGGTAGTTTTTGTTTTTCTATTAGATTTTCGAATTGTTCCGACAGTGTGGTAGTTTTTGTTTTTGATTTACTAGAACAATATTTCAGGATAAAAATTGAATTTGCTTAGATTCTATAGTAAATTATATTAATGACTTATTTGGTATTTATCTGAATTTGCTTACATTATAATGCACAGATCACGCGGTGTTATTTTCTAATTCAGGACAATTATTGTTCAGTTTTATTAATGTTAGTGATCATTGTGACACATGGTAGGTAAAGTTAACATTTCCAAAACAAACATATTTCCGTGAACGAACGTGCCTACATAATTTCAATTTTTATAAAGAATCTTATTTAGCAAGCTATCATTTATTTATATATATTTTTTTATAAATATATTAAAACTTATTATATCCAATGCTAGTATTCTTGTCTTGAAAGTATTAGGATCATTGGGGTTTGATACCATTTTTGAGAGAGTGAATAATATCTTAATTCTACATGATAAAGTAAAAATTATTTGACCAGTTTAAAATATATAAGATTCGTCAGAGGGGTTATGCTATGTAATTGTTAACGACAATTTTGAATTTGAACCTGATTTAGATATTTTAACAGACAAAAAGTCAATTTATTTCAACTTATAACTGGTATTCTAACGAAGATGGAATAGTAAAGTGGTAATGAAAATAGACTGTATAACATGTGAATGTATGTAGGTGATGAATTTCATTATATTTTTCAATGTCAATGTGTAGAAAATGAAATATATATAGATTGAGTTTATATGTTTTAAACAGAATAAAGATTTATAATTATGTTAATTAATACAAATAAGAAATAAATAAGGAAACTAAACAATTGCATTCTTTACATGTGTGTTATTTTATTTTGTATTAAGGTGGTAGACCATCTTATCTTGTCATGCTATGTATATATTCTTGTCCATCAGTATGGTGTGCTCTGCTTTGTTTTTCATCTTATTTTGTTTGTATGTTAAATTGACGCACTTTTTGTGCAACTTCTTCAGCTATGATTTTTGTGGGAAATAAATACTCTTGAAAATTTGAATTTAAACTTGCAATATACCTATTTTGTATACCGATTTGTGTTATTTTTCATTTGATTAGCTTTGTATGATAAATTAACGAATGTTTTGCAACACTGCTTCAAATATGATTTTTGTGAGAAATAAATAATCGTGAAAATTTTAACTTAGACTTAAAATAACCGTATATTGCTTACACAATTTTAAAGGTTATTTAATTAATTCCTTTCAAATAAAATGAAAGACAGTGCATGTACAGCTTTCGAAATGTAAATACCTACCTTCATGAAAATCTATCCATATTGTATATCAATCTATGTTTCTCCCTGACAATTATATTTGTATTCACTTTTACAATTTTGTAAAAGAAAGTTTAGACAGTGATGGTCAAAAATACCACAAATATCAACAAAAGGAACAACAACCACCTCTCACCTCAAATCATTGAATGTAGACAACAACATGTGGCGTAAGGAATCCAGGGCGTGGCTTGGGACAAACACAAAATAAGGAGGGTTAAACCGGATAAATAAATCACCAACGACGATACAGATTCAGACAATCAATAAAAATCCTGCTCATATTCGCTTCTTCCACTTCAAAAAATCAATACAAATCCTACACAGATTCGCTTCCACTCCAAACAATCAATATAAATCCTGTTCATATTCGTTTCCACTCCAAACAATCAATAAAGATCATCCACAGATTCGTTTTCACTCCAAACAATCAATACAAATCCTCCACAGATTCGTTTCCACTCCAAAATTTCAATACAAATCCCACACAGATTCGTTTCCACTTTAACATTTCTATACGAATCCTCTACAGATTCGCTTCCACTTCGAAAGAACATACATTATCACAAAAAGGAATGAAAACACAGAAAGTGTCGTAAAATTGCAAGGTCAATGAATGGTTAACTGTCCTCTAGCAAAAGACCATTTATTACTCGTGGGACAAAACTCATAACTGATACATTCTAACAGATACATAGTCATGAACATCTAAAGAAATCAATGGGTTTCTTGGGAGACCAGAGTAAAGAGGTCATCAATTTGCTGAAATCAAATATTGAATATAAAATAGTAATAAAATTGTTTTAAGATATATATACCAACGGGGTATTCAACAGTCGCAAATCAATGTCAGATACTATAATGTTCAAAGAGAAAAAGAGGCAAAAATACAAATAATAATCTACAAATTACTACACAGAAAACTAAGGCCGGACTAGGGATGGACTCGGGTGATCCGGAACGGTAAGCAGTTCCTGCTCCACTAGTGACATTGGCATTATAAGTTATCAAAATAGTTTGATGATACCAAAGGTGTAAGCAGAATTCGTTTATCTAAGAAGGACAAATAGCCCAAATACTACCAGAAAAACAACTATCGACAAAACATACACATACAACAATAGATTAAGTAACACGAACCCCACTATTGTCACCCGTCGTGTTAATGCAGTTACAAACCCGTGATAATGTATGACACAAATATGCCATAACAGTGAACCGAGTCAAAGCTTTCGAATCGATGACTTCAACTCAACCAATAAAACCGTTTAGTATTCTCCGAAAGCTAAATCCATTGATTCTCTCTCTCTCTCTCTCTCTCTCTCTCTCTCTTATGAAACTTACATTACAAGTTATATGTGAGGGTTGGTATTTTATTTAGATGTCGAAACTATTTGTATGACCCCATCATTTTACAAAGACAGGTTTGGACTAGTTTAAATACGCCACTTTTTTATTGAAGACATGTACCAAGCCCTGAATGTAAGCTGTCATACATATGTGTTTAGGGTTATCTATGTTGCATCTTTTCTACAAATGTTAGTATTGTTCTGACTCTGGTACATTTTGTACTTGTTTTCAATTTCATTTCATTTAAAAATTAATATGAGTGCTATTATATTTGATTGGGGTTTTAAGAAAATGTTTTCTATTGAAAAATGTAATATTGGTTTCAAAATAAAGATTATGCTATTAAGTTTTGGTTTCATATTTGGTTTAAGATTGAAGGAATTATTGTTCAAAAGTCATTTACTTGTACAGTAGAATCTCTTTTGGTTGTGTCTAAGTGGAAGAGGTAGATGCTGTCATGTCTACATAAATACAGAATGAATGACGTTTAAAGGTACATTGAAGAGGTAAATTTATTTCGAGGAAAGTGTTATTTTCGTCTCTATGTGCTTCTTAATTTTAAAATTGTTGGGGGATTAAAATGATAGTTGAAACATCGACAAGATAAAGAATAAAAGTTTTGCTATTCAAAATGGATGACATAATCT
>MJUT01015284.1:0-18838 GCA_002080005.1 Gigantidas platifrons | reverse complement strand
AAAAACCCACACATTTTCTAATTCTAATAAAATTCCCATTTTCTGTTTCAGTTCAATCACATCATTAAAACAAGATGCAACACCACACATCTGATATTTTATTTTCTGCATTTAAAAATACAATTGCTATGAAGAGTTTCATCAGTTTTACTGACATCTTTATTTAAAAACAATTCAGTTGTCATGAATTCATAAAAAAAATCAATTATTGTAACAACTATTGACAAAATTATCAATTTCTAATTCTGTTTGATCAGACAAAAAAACTACATGCCACACCTCACGTTTGATTCTTTCACAATTACTTCAAACAAATCAGCCTGTTTAAGCTGTTAATGGCTGCCACCAAATCATATTTTTTTCGTAACATCATAAAACTCTACATTTTCTATTTCCGGAATACAATGACGAGTCAGGTGAAGAGTTTAATATTTGATTGTCTTAGTTCTACTGAAGGCTTTATTACCTCATTGTCCCCTACAGACAGGGAGGCTCCTGCCTTCAACAGAAGGTATACTACCTCTGTGCTGCCTCTCCATGCTGCTATGTGAAGAGGTGTCTGACCCTAAAACAATAAATATAAAGTAGTATTTAAACACAAACAATTTCTCAGTAAATAACAGACATTGTGCCATTAAATCTTCACAAGCAACACAACTTAATATTACAAAAGTATTTAATAAACAATTCATTTGTCATGATTACATAACAATTATTTTTCGTCAGAAAGTTTGATAAAATTAACATTTTCTGATTCAGTTCAATCACACGATTAAAACAAGACGCAACACGACACGTCTGATATTTTATTTTCTCTGTTTAAGATGGCATTCAACTTGAAGGGATGTGTTGATCAAGAATTCAATTTCATTGTCTAAATTAAAAAAAAAAAAATTTTGTAACAAATTCTAATAAAATTCACATTTTCTGTTTTAGTTCAATCACACGATCAAAACAAGATGCAACACGACACATCTGATATTTTATTTTCTGCATATAAAAATACATTCGTCATGAAGGGTTTAATCTTTTTTACTGACATCTTTATTTATAAACAATTCAGGTCTCATGAATTCATAAAGAAAGAAATTTGTGTAACAAATATTGATAAAATTAACAATTTCTAATTCTGTTTGATCAGACAATTAAAACTAGATGCCACACGACACGTTTGATACTTTCTCCATTCCTTGAAACAAGTCAGTCTGTTCAAGCTGTTAATAGCTGCCATCAAATCATATTTTTTTGTAGCATCACAAATCTCTACATTTTCTGTTTGAGGATTAAAATGACGCGTCACTTGAAGAATTTAATATTTTATTGTCTTAGTTTTACTAAGGATTTAATTACCTTCTTGCTCGCTACAGACAGGGAGGCTCCTGCCTTTAACAGAAGGTCTGCTACCTCTGTGCTGTCTCTCCATGTTGCTGAGTGAAGAGGTGTCTCACCCTAAAACAATAAATATAAAGCAGTATTTAAACACAAACAATTTCTCAGTAAATAACAGACATTGTGTCATTAAATCTTCACAAGCAACACAACTTAATATTACAAAAGTATTTAATAAACAATTCATTTGTCATGATTACATAAAAAATCATTTTTCGTCAGAAAGTTTGATAAAATTGCGATTTTCTGATTTATTTCAATCACAGGATTAAAAAAGATGCAACACGACACGTCTGATATTTTATTTTCTCTGTTGAAGATGACTTTCAACTTGAAGGGATCTGTTGATCAAGAATTCAATTTCATTCTCTAAATTAAAAAAAAAACACATTTTGTGTAACAAATTCTAATAAAATTCACATTTTCTGCTTTAGTTCAATCACACGATCGAAACAGCATGCAACGCGACACGTCTGATATTTGATTTTCTGCATTTAAAAATAAAATTGCTATGAAGAGTTTCATCTGTTTTATTGACATCTTTATTTATAAACAATTCAATTGTCATGAATTCATCAAACAAAATCAATTATTGTAACAACTACTGACAAAATTAACAATTTCTAATTCTGTTTGATCAGACAATAAAAACTAGATGCCACACCTCACGTTTGATTCTTTCACAATTCCTTCAAACAAATCAGCCTGTTCAAGCTGTTAATGGCTGCCATGAAATCATATTTTTATTTCGTAATATCATAAAACTCTACATTTTATGTTTCCGGAATAAAATGACGTGTCAGTTGAAGAGTTTGATATTTGATTGTCTTAATTTGACCGAAGGCTTTATTACCTCATTGTCCTCTACAGACAGGGAGGCTCCTGCCTTCAACAAAAGGTCTGCTACCTCTGTGCTGCCTCTCAATGCTGTTGTGTGAAGAGGTGTCTCACCCTAAAACAATAAATACAAAACAGTGTTTAAACACCAACAATCTCTCAGTAAATAAGACATTTCGTCATTAAATCTTCACAAGCAACACAACTTAATATTACAAAATATTTAATAAACAATTCATTTGTCATGATTACATAAAAAATCATTTTTCGTCAGAAAGTTTGATAAAATTAACATTTTCTGATTCAGTTGAATCACACGATTAAAACGAGATGCAACATGACATATCTGATATTTAATTTTCTCTGTTTAAGATGACATTCAACTTGAAGGGATCTGTTGATCAAGAATTCAGTTTTCTTGTCAAAATAAAAAAAAAAACAGTATTTGTAACAAATTCTAATAAAGTTCACATTTTCTGATTCAGTTCAATCACACGATTAAATCAAGATGCAGCACGATAGATCTGATATTTTATTTTCTGCATTTAAAAATACATTCATCATGAAGGGTTCCACCTGTTTTACTGACATCTTTATTCATAAACAATTCAGTTGTCATGAATTCATAAAAAAATCAATTTCTGTTACAAATATTGATAAAATGAATAATTTCTAATTCTATTTGACCAGACAATCAAAGCTAAAACTATATCGTAACCCAGAGAAATAATATTTGTGATATTGTAAAAGTTTTTGTTCCGGAGGAAAATCTTTTTAACGTCTCTGATCATAAACCGGTCATTTGTGTTATGAACGTACAAAATTCCAATATTTGTTCGAGCTCTGATAAGATTGTATCTCCTGCAAAAGTGTCTTGGTCCAAGGCAATCGAGAAAAAGGTCATTAAAGATTACACCTACGCCGTGTCACATTATCTGTGGTCCGTTTCTCCACCAGGGACAATGGTTACACCAGATGAAGTTGAATCGTATTATAAAACAATCATAGACTCAATGATAATGTCCGATAACGAAACCCTTCCAAGAAAACAATTTGTGAAACATTTAAAACCTTATTGGAACAAGGTAGTTGATTCAATGCATGCGTCAATGCGATCGAAACGTTCTGTGTGGATAAAAAACGGTAAAGTACATGACAAGAACAAGTGTGATTATATTGAGTATAAACGTTCGAAACGTATTTTTAGAAATGAACTCGATAAGGCGTATAATGAATATATGAGTGGTATTTCCAATAAACGTGAGGAGTCAGTGGACACTGATCAGAAATATATATGGGCTGTACTGAAAGGTCGTCTCAAACAGAAACCCTTCTGTCGTGAACTTAAAGTTAATGGAAATACAATTACATCTGATGAGGACATATGTTGTGTATGGGCCGAACATTTTGAAGCTATATTTAAATACGACACATCGATTGCATCTGTAAATCATGTGAATCTTGTTACTAATGATGTTAGAGAAATTCGAATCCTACAGAAAACGAATAATGAGTTGATTGAGCCTTTCATAGAAGATGAAATTACTAAGATATGAACCAGTCTCAAAAGCAACAAATCAAGTGGTCTCGACAACATTTCCTACGAGCATATCAAATACGGTGGTAAAACGTTGTACCGACATCTTTGTAATCTTTTCAACCTAGTACTAAGGACATTATACACTCCATCCGACTGGAAAAAAAGTGTACTGATTCCATTGTTCAAAGGTGGAACGAAGGATAAGTCTAATGTTCCAGTCTCTTGTGCTGGTATTCTATTGAAACATACATAAATATAAGTAAATTGTTATTTTTTGGTAGGCTTTGCAGATTGAAATCCAGCGCTCTACATAGACAGATTTTGGTAACGAGATTGATGGAATACATATGCAAGTGTGTCAAAGAACAGTTAGGTTTTATTCCAGACATTTTACAAATAGCAATAAAGTATAGACTCGATCATTTTATATTAACATTCTTGCAAACTGGAACTTTTCCATCTAAAATATATTGGACTAAAATCGTAAAAGAAAACGTCTATTCATTTGAAGAAAATCTCTGGTGTGAAAGACTTGTAAACGATGATGACTTTCAGTTATTTAGAATTATACATCCAAATATAAAACCGCATAAAGCATGGTCTGTGGCGAAGTCTTTTCCAGAATTTCGAAGTGATGCCAAATATGTCGTTGATCTATGCAGCATAGTGAGATATGACAATGGACAATTATTATGTGACAAATGCGGAATACTTTACCAGAACATCATCGAACATTTACTCGTATCATGTGATAGAACAAGAGACAAACGAGATGAATTCTGGCAGGACATTATTAACATCATTCCAATAGATTTTAGTGTGCACATGGATAATTTATCTTCTACTGACTTTATATGCACTGTGCTATCATGTGACACTACATATGAACTCGACCAAGACGAACTATTATTTTTCGCTAAAAGTTGTGTGCATCACGTGGTTTCCATATGTAGACAGTTTGACCAGAGTCGCTATTAACCCTATCAATTTTTTTTTTTCTCTCTTCTCTAGGTTCATGAAATTAATTGCTCTTTACATTGTACATTTATTCTAATTTTTTTTGTGCAATATTCATGTAAATCTCTGTTACAGAGGAATAAAAGTTAATATATATCATATATCAAATCATATTTTTTGTAACATCACAAATCTCTACATTTTCTATTTCAGGAGTTAAATGACGAGTCACTTGAAGAGTTTAATATTTGATTGTCTTAGTTTTATTTAGGGTTTAATTACCTTCTTGTTCACTACAGACAAGGAGGCTCCTTCCTTTAACAGACGGTCTAATACCTCTGTTCTGCCCCACCTTGCTGCTCTGTGAAGAGGTGTACATCCCTAAAACAATAAATATAAAAACGTATTTAAACACACACAATTTTTCAGTAAATAACAGACATTTTGTCATTAAATCTTTACAAGCAACACAACTTTATATTACCGTACAATAGTATTGTATAAACAATTAAATTGTCATTGTTGCATAAAAAATAATTTTTCGTTAGAACTTTTCATAAAATTAACATTTTCTGAGTCATTTCAATCACACGATTAAAACAAGATGGAACACGACACACCTGATATTTTATTTTCTCTGTTTAAGATGACATTCAACTTGAAGGAATCTGTTCATCAAGAATTCAGTTAAATTGTCAAAATTAAAAAAAAATCATTTTTGTAACAAATTCTAATACAATTCACATTTTCTGTTTCCGTTCAATCACACGATTAACACAAGATGCAACACGATACATCTCATCTTAAGGTCGTTTGCTACGCGTTTACAAATAAATACACGTGTTTTCAAGATGGGTCGCAAGTCAAAGGAACTGGGTGAGGATTTTAAACAACTGAGGGGGATTTCAAAAGATCTGATGGGGCTTTCGGTAATTTCTAGGGGCATTTCGGTAAATATACGGGGTTTCGGTAAATTTCGGGGCTTTCGGTAATTCGAGGTACCGGAAACAACTGGTTCTGTATTTTGAAACGGGAAGGGCATATAGATTATGAGATCGTGAAATGGTTTGCATATACCTGAATCTACAATTCGTTCAATTTGGAAGAAGCACAACAGCACAGGTAATGTTGAAAACATTCCCAGAGTTGGACAACTAAGGGAAGTGACACGACGCGGTGAGGTTAGATTATTGAAAACGGTAAAAAAGATTCGTGGCAAGGTTTTGAGAGAAATTACCAATGATTTCAATGAAGGAGGGGTTGTTCGTGTCCACCCAAAGACTACACAGCATTATTTACACAAAAACAAGATATTTAGACGTGTTGTTAATAAGAAAATGGTGGTCAGAGAGATCAACAAAAAGAAACGACTTTCTTGGTGTCTGGAACGACGGAGATGGACTGTTAATCTACAATGGACGCAAGTAATATTCAGTGATGAATCGCAGATAGTTATTGGACAAAATAACCGTGGATACGTGTGGAGATCTTCGATTGAGGCTTACCGCCCTGAGTGCATTTGTCCGCCATATCAGAGGAAGGTGTCTGCTATGATCTGGGGGTGTATTACATGGTATGGTGTGTGACTTTATGTAAGGTTGATGGTAATATAAATGCTGTGAAATATCGTGACATGCTTGATAATCATCTTTGGCTCATCTTAGCCCGTCACTTTGCCGACAAACCTTATCGTTTCCAAGTTCACAATGCCCCTGTCCATCGGGCCCGTATAATTGAAGAATTCAAACGAGAAAATGACATTCATGGCATGACATGGCCAGCTCAGTCTCCGGACTTAAATATTATTGAAAATTTGTGGCTTGGCATCAAGAGGTCGATACAAAATGAAGCAGGAAACATAAATACTCCTCAAGAACTGTTTACTGCCATTCGAGATATTTGGATGAACTTTACTGTGGATTACATTCAGAACTTATATACCTCTATTCCACGCAGGATTCTGGCAGTTATACATTCGAGGGGTTACCTCACAAAATATTAAGGTAAGTTTTCCATTTTTACCTTATGTATTTTATTGGTGCAAAGAGCGATAACTCAAACTCGTGGACGTCCGCCATCTTGTTTTCGCGAATACTTTTGAGACGGCGCTGTAGATGCAACATGACACGTTTGATACTTTCTCCATTCCTTGTAACAAATCAGTCTGTTCAAGCTGTTAATGGCTGCCATCAAATAAATGTTTTTTATAAAGTCATAAACTCTACATTTTCTGTTTCAGGAGTAAAATAACGCATCAATTGCAGAATTTAATATTTGATTGTCTTAGTTTTACTGAGGGTTTAATTACCTTATTGTCCACTACAGACAGGGAGGCTCCTGTCTTTAGCAGAAGGTCTACTACCTCTGTGTAGCCCATCCCTGCTGCACAGGAAAGAGGTGTCACACCCTAAAACAATAAATATAAAACAATATTTAAGCACAAACAATTTCCCAGTAAATAACATATATTTTGTCATCAAATCTTCACAAGCAACACAACTTTATATTACAAAAGTATTTTTTTATAAACAATTCAGTTGTCATGATTACATAAAAAATCATTTTTCATCAGAAATTTTCATAAAATTAACATTTTCTGATTCAGTTCAATTACACGATTAAAACAAGATGCAACACGACACACCTGATATTTTATTTTCTCTGTTTAAGATGACATTCAACTTGCAGGAATCTGATCATCAAGAATTCAGTTTTATTGTCAAAATGTAAAAAAAAACATTTTTGGTAACAAATTCTAATAAAATTCACATTTTCTGTTTCGTTCAATCACACGATTAACACAAGATGCAACACGATACATCTCATCTTAAGGTCGTTTGCTGCGCGCTTACAAATAAACAGACGTGTTTTCAAGATAGGTCGCAAGTCAAAGGAATTGGGTGAGGATCGGAAACAACTGAGGGGGATTTCAGAAGATCTGATGGGGCTTTCGGTAATTTCTAGGGGGATTTCGGTAAATATACGGGGTTTCGGTAAATTTCGGGGCTTTCGGTAATTTGAGGTACCGGAAACAACTGATTCTGTATTTTGGAACGGGAAGGGCATATAAATTATGAGATCGTGAAATTGTTTGCATATACCTGAATCTACAATTCGTTCAATTTGGAAGAAGCACAACAGCACAGGTAATGTTGAAAACATTCCCAGATTTGCACGACTAAGGAAAGTGACACGACGCGGTGAGGTTAGATTATTGAAAACGGTAAAAAAGATTCGTGGCAAGGTTTTGAGAGAAATTACCAATGATTTCAATGAAGGAGGGGTTGTTCGTGTCCACCCAAAGACTACACAGCATTATTTACACAAAAACAAGATATTTAGAAGTGTTGTTAATAAGAAAATGGTGGTCAGAGAGGTCAACAAAACGAAACGACTTTCTTGGTGTCTGGAACGACGGAGATGGACTGTTAATATCTACACTGGACGCAAGTAATATTCAGTGATGAATCGCAGATAGTTATTGGACAAAATAACCGTGCATACGTTTGGAGATCTTCGATTGAGGCTTACCGCCCCGAGTGCATTTGTCCGCCATATCAGAGGAAGGTGTCTGCTATGATCTGGGGGTGTATTACTTGGTATGGTGTGTGACTTTATGTAAGGTTGATGGTAATATAAATGCTGTGAAATATCGTGACATGCTTGATAATCATCTTTGGCTCATCTTAGCCCGTCACTTTGCCGACAAACCTTATCGTTTCCAAGATCACAATGCCCCTGTCCATCGGGCCCGCATAATTGAAGAATTCAAACGAGACAATGACATTCATGGCATGACATGGCCAGCTCAGTCTCCGGACTTAAATATTATTGAAAATTTGTGGCTTCGCATCAAGAGGTCGATACAAAATGAAGCAGGAAACATAAATACTCCTCAAGAACTGTTTACTGCCATTCGAGATATTTGGATGAACTTTACTGTGGATTACATTCAGAACTTATATACCTCTATTCCACGCATGATTCTGGCAGTTATACATTCGAGGGGTTACCTCACAAAATATTAAGGTAAGTTTTCCATTTTTACCTTATGTATTTTATTGGTGCAAAAAGCGATAACTCAAACTCGTTGACGTCCGCCATCTTGTTTTCGCGTATTCTTTTGAGACGGCGCTGTAGATGCATTATGACACGTTTGATACTTTGTCCATTCCTTGTACAAATCAGTCTGTTCAAGCTGTTAATGGCTGCCATCAAATAATATTTTTTTGTAAAGTCACAAACTCTACATTTTCTGTTTCAGGAGTAAAATAACGCATCAATTGAAGAATTTAATATTTGATTGTCTTAGTTTTACTGGAGGTTTAATTACCTTATTGTCCACTACAGACAGGGAGGCTCCTGCCTTTAACAGAAGGTCTACTACCTCTGTGTAGCCCATCCCTGCTGCACAGGAAAGAGGTGTCACACCCTAAAACAATAAATATAAAACAATATTTAAGCACAAACAATTTCTCAGTAAATAACAGATATTTTGTCATCAAATCTTCACAAGCAACACAACTTTATATTACAAAAGTATTTTTATAAACAATTCAGTTGTCATGATTACATAAAAAATCATTTTTCATCAGAAATTTTCATAAAATTAACATTTTCTGATTCAGTTCAATCACACGATTAAAACAAGATGCAACACGACACACCTGATATTTTATTTTCTCTGTTTAAGATGACATTCAACTTGAAGGAATCTGTTCATCAAGAATTCAGTTTTATTGTCAAAATGTAAAAAAAAAACATTTTTTGTAACAAATTCTAATAAAATTCACATTTTCTGTTTCAGTTCAGTCACACGATTAAAACAAGATGCAACATGAGACGCTTGATACTTTTTCCATTCCTTGTAACTAATCAATCTTTTCAAGCTGTTAATGGCTGCCATCAAATAATTTATTTTGTAACGTCATAAAACTCTACATTTTCTGTTTCAGGAATAAAATGACGCGTCACTTGAAGACTTTAATATTTGATTGTCTTAGTTTTACTGAGGATTTAATTACCTGATTGTCCACTACAGACGGGGAGGCTCCTCTCTTTAACAGAATGTCTACTACTTCTGTCTTGCCATTCATTGCTGCTTTGTGAAGAGGTGTGTCACCCTAAAACAATAAATATAAAACATAATTCCACCTTATATCAGAATGCTGTCTTCTTATTGGTTGATGAAAGGGGTTTCTTTTGATGAATTATTAGTTTTTTCAGCTTTTCCGCCATTACCGTGGTATTTGCCTAAATATACCACGGTACTGTAGGCAAATACCCCGCTCGAGACGAAATCCCTTCTTTAAATAGTTTATGACGTCACGGATGTAATTCGAATTACTCGGTGTTCTTCTTTCAACCAACGCTAAAATAAAGAAAATGATGACAGTGTCAGCCGTTATGCTTGAAATCGTTGAAATGTATATATTTCAAATTCATTTGCATTATTGTTTTGCATGTTGTATGTTAAAGCAAAACCTTGATTTATTTTATTTTTGAGTTTGTTCCAGATTTATACACTTCTTTGAAAAGATTTTTCCTGTTTTCGTAGATTGATCTCAATTGGAAATCAAATGACCAAGGTGAACTGCTTGCATGCCACTGTTTTACTTGCTGTTAAATATTCGGATGAATTAAACAAATATATCCTGTTAGTGAGGGTTATTTCCGAAAAATACCGGTTTCGAGGACAGTCAAATGTCCCTCGCCGCTAAAGCGACTCAGGATATTTGCCTCTCCTCTCAACCGGTATTTTTCGCAAATACCCCTCACTAACAAGATATATTTGTATAATATTGCATATGGTGGGTGTGGTTTTCGTACAATTTCATTGGCTGAATCAGTCACGTGATATACAGCATAATTAATGTATTTTTTCCACTGTTTCTATTCTTACGTATATTGACACTATGTTTCTATTTTTACATATAATGACGCTATGTTACTAAATTTAGATCCGGACCGTCTTTACACTCCACCTGTAGTAAACAACACGGCGGAGCAGCCAGTTCCTCAGCATTCGAAAAGAAAATTTCTTAATTTATTGATATTAAAAAATTTCAAAAAATTTCAAAATTTTCAAAAAATTTCAAAATTTCAAAAAATTTCAAAATTTCAAAAATTTCAAAAAATTTCTAAATTTCAAAAAATTCAAAAAATTCAAAATTTTTATAAAATATCAAGAATTTCAGTTTTCATAAAATTGTAAAATTTTAATATTTAAATATATTGAAAAACATGTAATATACAAATTAAGAACTTTTTACTCTGTCAATATGTTATTTATCATCCTTCCCTCCGGCTATTTCTACCTGCTGGATCCATAAACAAAACTTGTATGAAAGTCCGCGTGAGCTGAGCAGGACTTATCAAGTCAGCAGGAGTTATCACCAAATTCTCCTAACATTAAAACGATAATTCCTGTGAAGATGGCAAAAATAACTAAAATTCATCTACACCATTAGCTAGTTAACATTATTTTTTTAAACATATATCAAATTAAGAACTGTCGCGTTAGATATATCAACAAACATCGTCCTACAAAAACGTACTTTACACAATTCTTGATAACCTCTCCTCAGACGTCATAATTTTTTACGTCATAAAGGAGGTTGTGACCGTCATGTTTTCTAAACCGGAACGGCATTGGTAAGCAAAACCTTTAATGAAAATGAGTGACTTTGATGTTTGTAATAAAAAAAAAAAAGAATATCCCCATTAAAGGGAAAATCCAACAATCTTAACATTTATATAAATCTGTAAAAAATGAATGGTATATTTTGCAAACTACTTATGAACTACGGTTTTGGGGAAGCGTATTTTGAATAATTTGAATCATGTAATTTTTCCCGCGAAAAATACAAATATAGATGCATCCGTGTTTATGGTTGATTTAAGGATGATAAACATGTCATCTGAATGTGAATATAATTGACACTGAAAAATATCAGCCTGCTCGACAGAATATGAAGTTTGTGACTCGTTCGCTTCACTCACTCGCCAACAAGCTTCATATTCTGGCTCAGCAGGCTGATATTTTCGGTATCAAATAATTCACATCCAGATAACATATACATATCGACCTGTTAGGATTATATTGACCTCGGACTTCATCATGAATTCATCAAAAAATCAATTTTTGTAACAAATATTGATAAAATTAACCATTTCTAATTCTATTTGATCAGACAATTAAAACTAGATGCCACATGACACGTTTGATACTTTCTCCACTCCTTGTAACAAATCAATCTTTTCAAGCTGTTAATGGCTGCCATCAAATCATTTTTTTGTAACGTCATAAAACTCTACATTTTCTGTTTCAGGAGTTAAATGACGCGTCACTTGAAGACTTTAATATTTGATTGTCTTAGTTTTACTGAGGATTTAATTACCTGATTGTCCACTAAAGACAATTTGGCTCCTCTCTTTAACAGAATGTCTACTACCTCTGTCTTGCCATTCATTGCTGCTTTGTGAAGAGGTGTCTCACCCTAAAACAATAAATATAAAACATAATTCCACCTTATATCAGAATGCTGTTTTCTGATTGGTTGATGAAAGGGGTCTCTTTTTATCAATTCTTAGTTTTTTCAGCTTTTCCGCCATTACCGTGGTATTTGCCTAAATATACCACGGTACTGTAGGCAAATACCCCGCTCGAGACGAAATCCCTCTTTAATCCCTTCTTTATGACGTCACGGATGTAATTCGAATTACTCTGGGTTCTTCTTTCAACCAACGCTAAAGTAAAGAAAATGATGACAGTGTCAGCCGTTATGCATGAAATCGTTGAAATGTATATATTTCAAATTCATTTGCATTATATTTTTTTTTGCATGTTGTATGTTAAAGCAAAACCTTGATTTATTTTATTTTTGGATTTTTTCCAGATTTATGCACTTCTTTGAAAATATTTTTCCTGTTTTCGTAGATTGATCTCAATTGAAAATCAAATGATCAAGGTGAACTGCTTGCATGCCACTGTTTTACTTGCTGTTAAATATTCGGAGGAATTAAACAAATATATCCTGTTAGTGAGGGTTATTTCCGAAAAATACCGTTTTCGAGGACAGTCAAATGTCCCTCGCCGCTAAAGCGACTCAGGATATTTGCCTCTCCTCTCAACAGGTATTTTTCGCAAATACCCCTCACTAACAAGATATATTTGTATAATATTGCATATGGTGTGGTTTTCCTACAATTTCATTGGCTGAATCAGTCACGTGATATACAGAATATCTAATGTATTTTTTTCACTGTTTCTATTTTTACGTATATTGACACTATGTTTCTATTTTTACATATAATGACGATATGTTGCTAAATTTAGATCCGGACCGTGTTTACACTCCACCTGTAGTAAACAACATGGTGGAGAAGCCAGTTCCTCAGCAGTCGAAAAAGCAAATTTCTTAATGTATTGATATTAAAAAATTTCATAAAATTTCAAAATTTTACAAAAATTTCAAAATTCTAAAATTAAAAAAAAAAGAATTTTCAATTCAAAAAAATTTCAAAATTTTCAAAACATTTCAAAATTTCAAAAAATTCAAAAAATTTCTAAATTTCAAAAATTTCAAAAAATTCAAAATTTTAATAAAATATCAAGAATTTCAGTTTTCATAAAATTGTAAAATTTTAATATTTAAATATATTGAAAAACATATGTAATATACACATTAAGAACTTTTTACTTTGTCAATATGCAATATATGGACCTGTTAGGATTATATTGACCTCGGACTTCGTCATGAATTCTCAAAAAATCAATTTTTGTAACAAATATTGATAAAATCAACAATTTCTAATTCTATTTGTTCGGACAATGAAAACTAGTTGCCACATGACACGTTTGATATTTTCTCCACTCCTAGTAACAACCCAGTCTGTTCAAGCTGTTAATGGCTGGCATCAAATAATATTTTTTTGTAAAGACATAAACTCTACATTTTCTGTTTCAGGAGTAAAATAACGCATCACTTGAAGAATTTAATATTTGATTGTCTTAGTTTTACTGAGGCTTAATTACCTTATTGTCCACTACAGACAGGGAGGCTCCTGCCTCTAACAGAAGGTCTATTACCTCTGTGTAGCCCATCCCTGCTGCACAGGAAAGTGGTGTCACACCCTAAAACAATAAATATAAAACAATATTTAAGCACAAACAATTTCTCAGTAAATAACAGATATTTTGTCATCAAATCTTCACAAGCAACACAACTTTATATTACAAAAGTATTTTAATAAACAATTCAGTTGTCATGATTACATAAAAAATATTTTTTTTATCAGAAATTTTGATAAAATTAACATTTGCTGATTCAGTTCCATCACACGATTAAAACAAGATGCAACACGACACACCTGATATTTTATTTTCTCTGTTTAAGATGACATTGAACTTGAAGGAATCTGTTCATCAAGAATTCAGTTTTATTGTCAAAATGTAAAAAAAAACATTCTTTGTAACAAATTCTAATAAAATTCACATTTTCTGTTTCAGTTCAGTCACACGATTAAAACTAGATGCAACACGAGACGCTTGATACTCTTTCCATTCCTTGTAACAAATCAATCTTTTCAAGCTGTTAATGGCTGCCATCAAATCATTTTTTTGTAACGTCATAAAAATCTACATTTTCTGTTTCAGGAGTAAAATAACACATCACTTGAAGAATTTAATATTTGATTGTCTTAGTTTTACTGAGGATTTAATTACCTGATTGTCCACTACAGACGGGGAGGCTCCTCTCTTTAACAGAATGTCTACTACTTCTGTCTTGCCATTCATTGCTGCTTTGTGAAGAGGTGTGTCACCCTAAAACAATAAATATAAAACATAATTCCACCTTATATCAGAATGCTGTCTTCTGATTGGTTGATGAAAGGGTTCTCTTTTTATCAATTATTAGTTTTTTCAGCTTTTCCGCCATTACCGTGGTATTTGCCTAAATATACCACGGTACTGTAGGCAAATACCCCGCTCGAGACGAAATCCCTTCTTTAAATAGTTTATGACGTCACGGATGTAATTCGAATTACTCGGGGATCTTCTTTCAACCAACGCAAAAATAAAGAAAATGATGACAGTGATAGCAGTTATGCTTGAAATCGTTGAAATGTATATATTTCAAATTCATTTGCATTATATTTTTTTGCAAGTTGTATGTTAAAGCAAAACCTTGATTTTTTTATTTTTGAGTTTGTTCCAGATTTATACACTTCTTTGAAAAGATTTTTCCTGTTTTCGTAGATTGATCTCAATTGAAAATCAAATGATCAAGGTGAACTGCTTGCATGCCACTGTTTTACTTGCTGTTAAATATTCGGAGGAGTTAAACAAATATATCCTGTTAGTGAGGGTTATTTCCGAAAAATAACGGTTTGGAGGACAGTCAAATGTCCCTCGCCGCTAAAGCGACTCAGGATATTTGCCTCTCATCTCGACCGGTATTTTTCGCAAATGCCCCTCACTAACAGGATATATTTGTATAATATTGCATATGTTGTGGTTTTCCTACAATTTCATTGGCTGAATCAGTCACGTGATATACAGAATATACAATGTATTTTTTCCACTGTTTCTATTCTTACGTATATTGACACTATGTTTCTATGTTTACATATAATGAAGCTATGTTACTAAATTTAGATCCGGACGTGTTTACACTCCACCTTTAGTAAACAACATGGCGGAGCAGCCAGTTCCTCGGCAATCGAAAAGCAAATTTCTTTATTTATTGATATTAAAAAATTTCATAAAATTTCAAAATTTTCATAAAATTTCAAAATTTTCAAAAAATTTCTAAATTCTAGAATTAAAAAAAAAGAATTTTCAGTTCAAAATTTCAAAATTTTCAAAACATTTCAAAATTTCAAAAATTTCAAAAAATTTCTAAATTTCTAAAATTTCAAAAAATTCTAAATTTTTATAAAATATCAAGAATTTCAGTTTTCATAAAATTGTAAAATTTTAATATTTAAATATATTGAAAAACATATGTAATATACAAATTAAGAACTTTTTACTCTGTCAATATGTTATATATCGACCTGTTAGGATTATATTGACCTCGGACTTCATCATGAATTCATCAAAAAATCATTTTTTGTAACAAATATTGATAAAATTAATAATTTCTAATTCTATTTGATCAGACAATTAAAACTAGATGCCACATGACACGTTTGATACTTTCTCCACTCCTTGTAACAACTCAGTCTGTTCAAGCTCTTAATGGCTGCCATCAAATAATATTTTTTTGTAAAGTCATAAACTCTACATTTTCTGTTTCAGGAGTAAAATAACGCATCACTTGAAGAATTTAATATTTGATTGTCTTAGTTTTACTGAGGGTTTAATTACCTTATTGTCCACTACAGACAGGGAGGCTCCTGCCTCTAACAGAAGGTCTACTACCTCTGTGTGGCCCATCCCTGCTGCCCAGGAAAGAGGTGTCACACCCTAAAACAATAAATATAAAACAATATTTAAACACAAACAATTTCTCAGTAAATAACAGATATTTTGTCATCAAATCTTCACAAGCAACACAACTTTATATTACAAAAGTATTTTTATAAACAATTCAGTTGTCATGATTACATAAAAAATCATTTTTCATCAGAAATTTTGATGAAATTAACATTTGCTGATTCAGTTCAATCACACGATTAAAACAAGATGCAACACGAAACACCTGGTATTTTATTTTCTCTGTTTAAGATGGCATTCAACTTGAAGGAATCTGTTCATCAAGAATTCAGTTTTATTGTCAAAATGTAAAAAAAAAAACATTTTTTGTAGCAAATTCTACTAAAATTCACATTTTCAGTTCAGTCATACGATTAAAACAAGATGCAACACGAGACGCTTGATACTTTTTCCATTCCTTGTAATAAATCAATCTTTTCAAACTGTTAATGGCTGCCATCAAATCATTTTTTTGTAACGTCATAAAACTCTACATTTTCTGTTTCAGGAGTAAAATGACGCGTCACTTGAAGACTAATATTTGATTGTATTAGTTTTACTGAGGATTTAATTACCTGATTGTCCACTAAAGACAATTTGGCTCCTCTCTTTAACAGAATGTCTACTACCTCTGTCTTGCTATTTATTGCTGCTTTGTGAAGAGGTGTCTCACCCTAAAACAATAAATATAAAACATAATTCCACCTTATATCAGAATGCTGTTTTCTGATTGGTTGATGAAAGGGGTCTCTTTTTATCAATTCTTAGTTTTTTCAGCTTTTCCGCCATTACCGTGGTATTTGCCTAAATATACCATGGTACTGTAGGCAAATACCCCGCTCGAGACGAAATCTCTTCTTTAAATAGTTTATGACGTCACGGATGTAATTCGAATTACTCGGGGTTCTTCTTTCAACCAACGCTAAAGTAAAGAAAATGATGACAGTGTTAGCCGTTATGCTTGAAATCGTTGAAATGTATATATTTCAAATTCATTTGCATTATTTTTTTTTTGCATGTTGTATGTTAAAGCAAAACCTTGATTTATTTTATTTTTGAGTTTGTTCCAGATTTATACACTTCTTTGAAAAGATTTTTCCTGTTTTCGTAGATTGATCTCAATTGAAAATCAAATGATCAAGGTGAACTGCTTGCATGCCACTGTTTTACTTGCTGTTAAATATTCGGAGGAATTAAACAAATATATCCTGTTAGTGAGGGTTATTTTCGAAAAATACCGGTTTCGAGGACAGTCAAATGTTCCTCGCCGCTAAAGCGACTCAGGATATTTGCCTCTCCTCTCAACCGGTATTTTTCGCAAATACCCCTCACTAACAGGATATATTTGTATAATATTGCATATGGTGTGGTTTTCCTACAATTTCATAGGCTGAATCAGTCACGTGATATACAGAATATATAATGTATTTTTTCTCCTGTTTCTATTCTTACGTATATTGACACTATGTTTCTATTTTTTCATATAATGACGCTATGCTACTAAATTTAGATCCGGACCGTGTTTACACTCCACCTGTAGTAAACAACATGGCGGAGCAGCCAGTTCCTCAGCAATCGAAAAGACAATTTCTTTATTTATTGATATTAAAAAAGTTCAAAATTCTAGAATTAAAAAAAAAAAGAATTTTCAGTTCAAAATTTCAAAATTTTCAAAACATTTCAAAATTTCAAAAATTTCAAAAAAAAATCTGAATTTCAAAAAATTCAAAAAATTCAAAATTTTTATAAAATATCAAGAATTTCAGTTTTCATAAAATTGTAAAATTTTAATATTTAAATATATTGAAAAACATATGTAATATACAAATTAAGAACTTTTTACTCTGTCATTATGTTATATATGAACCTGTTAGGATTATATTGACCTCGGACTTCATCATGAATTCATCAAAAAATCTATTTTTGTAACAAATATTGATAAAATTAACAATTTCTAATTCTATTTGATCAGACAATTAAAACAAGATGCCACATGACACGTTTGATACTTTCTCCACTCCTTGCAACAACTCAGTCTGTTCAAGCTGTTAATGGCTGCCATCAAATCATATTTTTTGTAACATCATAAATCTCTTCATTTTCTGTTTCAGGAGTAAAATGATGCGTCACTTGCAGTCTTTAATATTTGATTGTCTTATCTTTACTGAGGGTTTAATTACCCGATTGTCCACTACAGACAGGGAGGCTCCTTCCTTTAACAGAAGGTCTACTACCTCCGTGTGGCCCAAGCGTGCTGCAAAGTGAACAGGTGTCATGTCCTAAACCAGTAAATATAAAACAATATTTAAACACAAATAAATTTTTCAGTAAATAACAGACATTTTGTCATTAAATCTTCACAAGCAACATAATTTTATATTATAATTTTTTTTTATAAACAATTCAGTTGTCTTGGTTATTACTCTATTTTATTTAACTGGTCGGGCGGGGTTGACCTTTGCATTTACATGAGAGCATTCGATATTATTTTGTGCATGTACAGGGCAGTTCCCGTTATTGACATTATTGAACGGTATTCAACAGTGTCACCGAAATAAATTCATACAAACGGAATAGAACGCACAATGGTGTAATTTAAATACACAGATTGGATCATACACACACGATTGAAT